>VYXC01009176.1:914136-968972 GCA_013397175.1 Platysteira castanea | reverse complement strand
TTTTTTTTTTTTAACTGCTTGGTTTAGGAATTTCGTTTCTTTAAAAATGTCATACTTTGATACTGAAGTCCAGGTCTAAAATTTGGTATTTTCTGATGATGTTCCAGGCCTGGGAAGTGCAGAGCAATGAAGACAGCAGGGGCTATTTTACAGAGTACTTTTCTCCCCTGTTGTCCTGGACTTTATTTCAAACAAAGACATTTAGTAGTGGCCTGCAAAGGGAGGAGCACAAGAGGCAGCCTGCACCTCTACTTGCAGGGAGGACAGGGACTCCTTATTTGTATTTCAGTAGGACTTCAGAAAGCCCAGCACTGATATGGTTATCCTCAGCTGTGCTGGCCTGAGGGTGATGTGACACAGCCCCAGTGTCTTCTCTGTGGCTGTACCCCAGCTGGAGCACGCCCACGATGCTGCCCAGTCACACTGGGGCTGGGAGCAGAGGTTTAGCTGTAAAGTACTGCTTTCCTGATCCCTGCTATAAATGCTCTTGCTGGAAAAATCTGGTCTTTTGAGGGTAAGGTAGGAAGTGTTTTTATTAAACCAGTGTAATTTCACTTTGCAGTAGAGATGCCAGTCTAACAGGACCTGACCAACAAAGCAGCCCTGGGGCAGAGCTAACCCAAGCCCTGCTTCTCTTACAGCAAGATGCACTGCAGTAGCCTGTTGAGGACACTGACAGATGTNCCCCTTGCTCCGGTCCTATTGGTGGTGTCTGGACTCTGCCACCTGTTACCACCCCCCTTTAAAGGCTGTTGCACCCCTTTGTTCTTGGGTTCGGTCACTCCGGTCCACTCCAGTTCAGCTGCTCCCGGTCCAGTCCGTCCGGGTTCGGTCCCGCCGGTCCCTGGGTTTAGGAAATAAACCGCTGATTCCTGAACGTCGCCGGGGTGTCTGGACTCTCCTTCTCCCCTTTGCCCTCGAGCCTCGCAGCTTCCCTGGATTCTCGCCTGGAGCCGTTCGGCTCCGATCCCGCCTGCGCCCCTCGATCCGTCGGGCAAGGGTGGGCAGTTATCATACGGCGTGCCCCGCTTTTAGAGCTAGCCGGGGACACCGCCTGTAGTGGCAGATCGCGGGACCCGCCGCAGTTGAATATGATTACAATGGACACAGAATATTGCTCAACCTTGGAGAATTTTTCCTCATGTTCAGCATGGTTTATTTTGGACTTCACTGCTGCCAGGAAGAGCTGCAGAGGGCTGTAAGGTTTCTAAGGCAGATGTAGGACATCTTCTACCAGCATTCTGCTTATCTGCTGCAGCACCTGGTGTCAGACATGGCTTTTGAGGGCTACGTTTCTGCAGTTTGGCTATACAGAACAACATCAGCAGTTATTTGGTGAAAGTTATTTTTCCAAACGAAAATTGTGGCTGAGGCAAAGAGTGATGGATTGTTTTTCCCTCTGTGTGTGTGTGACAAGTCTCCCCAAGGCTGGCTGGCCACACTTCACAGCACAGCAGAAAGAACTTCCCTCTCACTCACAAAGTCATCCAGTTGTCCAAGGTCTTCTTGTGTTGTCCCAAGCTCAAATGCTTTCCATTTGTCTTTCAAGGCAGGAAGACTTGCCAGTTCCCCACATGCATGTGCTCACATGAACACAGAGAAAACACTATTCAGTACTCACACACATTATATTTAACAGCTGTACAACTTCAGCAAAACAGGAGTCAGACCAAAATGTAGCTCATTGTTTTTAATCAAAGGAATACCAGTCTTGCTAGATGTGGTGTATGTTTTTCCAAACAAACTAAAACAGTGTCCACAGCTGAATATGATATGGTCTTGTGCAATAACATAACTTGTTTTTGCGTGCCCATGAATGGCAAGGCACAGACTGGTGTTAAAAAGAAGACACCAGGAGTTTTCATCATGAGAATAGAATGAATTGGAAGGAAACTGAGCCCAAGCTGTTTTCTGTACTGTTTACTGCAGCAGCAGCCAGCCCATGGACCAAGAGATGTTTCTCCCAGCAAAGACAAACAAGGCTGATGGTCTGTCTCCCTTATGATGACTGTGGTCATATCATACTGACAACTAATGGGATGAAATATAGAGACAAGCTAAAAGTGGAAGGTGCAGTTGTGTTTCTGGAGAGGGTTGCTGTCCTGTTCCCCTTGCACAGATAAGGACACCACAAACTAAGCAATGTGCAGAGTGGACTGCAAACAAGGGGGGCACAGGTGCTTGGACAGGTGTGTGAAGCTGAGGTGATCAGAGCTTTTCCTCAAACCAAGAGAAGAGCCAGGAAACATCACTGATGTAAGATCAAGTCTCTACCATGTAGTGTCACTGTCCCTTGATCTTAAAGTACCACAGCGTTTCTAAAACTTTTTCTGCTTGAGCTGTAGGAAACTCCAAAGGTTTCCTTGACTCGGGGTTTGACATCTGTAAGTCATCCTGGAGCACAGGTTGCATCTCCACATGAAATTTTTCTCTCAGCACCAAGGGTGGATGTGCAACTCCTTCCATGTGACTCTTCCTGCTCCTGCTTGACATCTCCATCCACTGGCATCATCTGACATCTGAAATTTACTGGGAGAGTAAAAAAGATATTCTCATGCACATCACCTCTGAGAAGGCAGCTGCAGTTGTTCTGTTTCCAGTTTGATGTTAGGATTTTGCTAAATGAAGAGGAAAGGAAGGACAGCAGGGTCAAGCAGGCTGCTACTTCTCCCCAGGCAGTGTGACCCACACAGAGAGCTGCTTTAAAGCAGTTCTGCACATCACAGAGCAGATGGGCTTAGGACAAGTGTAGATACTACTGTGCTGTAAACAAACTTCTCTTTTAAACAACTTGTTTCAGTGCCGGCTGTGGATAAACATCATCTTCTTTTAATCACTGACTGCTATGGCAGCAGCAGCACCCACTGCCACCACTCCAGGTCTTGATCTGACATCATAAACCCCCTAAATCTTTCCTCTCCTGAGTGGTTTTGATTAAATAACCTCACAGCTTGAGAATGGATGCACTTAATTCACATGTAGCTGGGTTTATAATGTCAATATGCTAATCTGGTTATTATAATCTTTTTTTTAAAGCTAGTAACCATGAAGGCAGCACAGGCAGGCCTGGCCACAGCAATTTCAAAGGCAGAGAAGAGGACATCCTAGTTCAGGCAGGAGCTAATTACTTACAGGTGGCCTCTTTCAACCAGCAGGGTCCTAACTCCTCTGGCTCTCCGTGCCATCTCCACAGCTCTATTTCTAGGATCATCCTTTGCATTCTGCATGTATCTGTGAAAGCCATTCAGTGGATGAAAAAAGAGAACTGTCTCATTTAGTGAAGAGAAGGTCATTAAAAAATGGAATTTTGGAGGGATTTCTTCAGTGTTTGGCTCAGGCAATGGACAGGGGGTTCCCCAGACTGGGAGTTTAGACTGCCCCAGAATGAAGTTATTCTTCATCCAGGGTTTAAATGCTGCTGTGTTATCTGAGAGAATACCACCAGGGAAATGCTGTTGCCACACCAGTATACTTTCAGTGAAAGAGTGACTTGCACTTGCTCACAGGCGGAAAAGAATTGGCTTATAAAAGACCTGGCTGTTCTCATTGATGCTGAAGTTCATGGAGTTTTCTATTTTCATATTATTTCCTGTGTCTTCATCATGGTATGGCAGCCCAAACATCAGGTTTGCTGCACCAGGACTCCCTTGAGATATGCTCGAATTCCAGGATGCATGACCCTGCCCTTCACCTACCTTCAGTTTTATTCTGCAAGCTAAAAGTCAGTATAAAAATATTTTAATTTGTGTTCAGAGCCTGGAGGAAGATTTTGAAATGAGTTGCATACATGGCTTTCTCTGTAGTAACTTATTCATTGTCCAGTACAGAGCAGCATTTCGCCTTAGGTTGTGTATGTTCCCATTTTACGGCAATAAAAGAGGCAGCAGTGTGAAAAGCTCTTAAGAGCTCTTCAGAGCAAATGTTTCATAATTGTAGACCATGACAAAATAAAAGTCACTAAAAAATTCAGAATGCACAATCCATAGCCCAGGACTCAGCAGCTGCCAAACACTGAGAATAAACATCTCCTGAACTGGCAGCAGGCTGCTGGAACTGAATGATGACATAAACCTATTTAGTTTTGCTGCAGATACTGCTCAGTAAAGTTTTTCCTACTGGGTTTTTTTCTCTATGTTCATTGTCATAACAGCTAATTATCTGGTTCTTTGCCTACATTTTTCTCACAAATGTACTACTGTTAAAGGCACAGTACATTTCTGATATTGGCTTTGGAGGCTGTGATTATTGTTCATTAATTGGTGGGCCCATGTGAATCTCATGAGATTTAACAGGGCCAAGTGCAAGGTGCTGTATCCCCAGTATCAACACAGTCAGGGAGATGAACAGATCAAGAGCAGCCCTGTCAAGAAGGAGTTGGGGGTGCTGGTGGAAGAAACACTGGACACGACCTGGCAAAGTGCACTCACAGCCTGGAAAGGCAAACATGACCTGGGCTGCATCCAAAGCCCTGTGGGCAGCAGGGGAGGGAGGGGATCCAGCTCCTCTGCTCTGATAGGACCCGACCTGAAGTCCTGCCTCCAGCTCTGGGGTTCCCAGCACAGGAAGGTCTCTTGGAGAGAGCCTAGAGGAGGCCACCAAGATGAGGGTTAGAGCACCTCTCCTGTGAGGTAAGGCTGGGAGAATTGGGATTCTTTGGATTGGAAAAAAGAAGGCTTCAGAGTGGCATAATTGTGACATTCCAAGGGAGGGGAATGGAAGGGAAAACAAGAAAGATGAAGAGAAACTTTTTATAAGGGTATGTAATGATAGGATAATTGGTAATGGCTTCAAATGGAGTGTAGGTTTAGACCAGATGTTAGGAAGAAATTCCTTAAAATAAGGGTGTTGAGGCAGTGGAACTGGTTGCCCAGAGAAATTGTGGATGCCCCATCCCTGGAAGTGTTTAAGGCCTGGTTGGATGAGGCCCTAAGCAACTTGGTTGAGTGGAAGGTGTCCCAGCCTATGGCAGGGTTTTGGAGCTAAGTGATCTCTAGAGTCCCTTCCAACTCAAACCATTCTATGATTCTCTGAATTCTATGAATTTTTCAGAAAGTAAAATTTTGAATCCAGAAGAACATCCTTGTTTGTTTCAGCCCTGAAGTGGATCTGTGCATCTCAGGAGTATGTTATATCTTCTTCAGGTTTAATTCTTGACAAACACCTAATCTATGGAAACTGTGTAGGAGAAATAGATCCATCATGTTTATGTGCTGGACATGCAAGGGGGAAAAGTATGTCAGGAATGTCACTTTTATCCAGATAAGCACATAGATGTTGCTGTAAGAGGCCACACTAATGTTGATACTTCGGGCACCTTTACAGCAAGTGCATAAATATAAATTGCTTCTGAAGAGTGTAAGAAAGCAAAACCTGAAAAATTTTCTAAGGAAAATGTATATAGAATGAAATTCAGTTCTTCAAATAAACACAAACCAAGCTCCAGTACTTGAAATAATGTATTCCTTGAGAGGTAATGTACAGTACTATAGTTAAAGACCAGGCCATCCCTCTTATGGACACTGGACAGAGTTAATGATTTGCAGCTAAGCTTCTTTTTATTGCAGGCCTAAGGTAGTTATTTTTAATTATCCCGATTACTAGCTCATTATTTATAAATGAGTTAAGTATTTTTAGTTCTCCTGATTTTACACCACCTACTCACAGAGCTTTCGTGCTCTCACATATCTGTATAGACTTTTTGTAACAAATCAAAAAATATGATGTTAGAACCCAGGCAAGAGATCCTGGAGCCATAACTGACAGCTCTCTGAAATTCTTGACTTAACATGTTAAGTGGAAACAAAGCATGTCAATAAAATGCAGGAGCTCATCAGGAAGGATGTTGCAGTCATGACAAAGAGTCATTTTCCTGTTACATTTTTGTTTCTTCCATGCTCTGATGCTGGTGTGTGATTTGAGTTTCTGCATCTCAAGGACATGAGAGTTAGGGGAAATGGTGAGGAAGGTGACCAGCATAGGGATCAGAGAAGCTGCCTTATGAGAAGGCACTAGAAAATCTGGGTCCCTTCTGGCTGAAGACAAAGCTGCAGGGGGATATGATGGGGACTGAGCCTCAAGGAGGTGCTGGGTTGTGACTGCAGAGCAGTTACTGACCACACCCCACAGCACCAGAACTGCTGACACTCACTGAAACCGGCAGAGGATCTTCTAAAAGCACAAGAAAGAAAGAATTGTTTTTGTGGGGTGTCCCAAACTTCTGACACTGCTGCTAGAGGAGACTGTGAAACAGGCCATGAGCAGCACCCAGAGGGAACTCGAACATCTCTGTTCTAAGTGTCCGTGCTGGGGGAGTGTGTGGGAAATAAACCACAAATAGTATCTGGGCTTGTGTGTTCTCTCTAAATAGCATCTCTGACTGTCACTGGTGGAATAGATGGATGACGGATCTAACACAGCAGGGCATTTCTAATGAGCTTATGCTCTTAAGAAGAGATGGCTTATTTATTTTGACTTCTGAAGAAAACCAGGGAAATTTTCAGCTAAATGGAGACAATTTCAGAGAGAATTTCAGGGAGATACTGATGATTTCAAATAAAAGCTTAGTACTGAAAAAATCAGGCATCTTTAAAAATCTTGTTACCTCCTAATAAACATTCTACATAACATACATTTCACTTTTAATCATAAAACCACAGAGTAACTGGGGTTGTCAGAGACCTCTGGAGGTCTCTCAAAACAGGGTCAGCTTCAAAGTTAGATCAAGCTGCCCGTTGTCCTTCCGTAGTACACCTCTGAGAAGTCAGGCTCCATCACATCTGTAATGCTCCTTTTAGGAATATAATAATTCAGCAAGCAGTATAAAAGTGATGTGAAATTTTTTCCATGTGTATTTCAGCAATGAGCTGTAACCTTGCATTAATACAAGTGTCCTGTGTATGGATATATTTCTATGAGTGTTCCCTTTCCATCTCTCTTCCCCATAGGATGGCCTCAGCATAAGTGTTGAGTGAATAACTAAATTCCTTGGAAAATGCACAACCCATCTTATAGGAAATTCCCATGGAAACCTAAAGGGGAACCTCATTTCTCATGACTGCTTCCTCTTTTCTCCCAGACTTCTGCTAAAAAGGTGGTAAGAAAACAAAGCTTGATTCTGATTTGCTCTGTACTTTCCTCCTCCTTGTCCTGGAAATGGTGATGAATGTGCATGAGCTGGTTCATAATATACGTAGGAGGGAATACTGCCAAGGCTATTCTTTCAAATAATGCCCTGACAAGGGAGGAGTGGAGCTGCAGGATCCCAGGATCTTGCGAGGATATCAGTGCAAAAGGAGTTTGAGGCAGCTGTAGGAAGGGGAACATGCCAGCCAACCACAGATCACTTCTCCTGAGTGTAGGACGTGATGATGGCTGGCTTTTGAGTAAAACAGGCAAGAAGAGGACTTGTTCTATATCTTTCCAATGTAAAAGCACACATGTGGACTTCTGCAGTTAGGACAGCTCTGTCCCAAGGACTGTGGGAAAAAACACCAATTTCTCTGTGTTGTGGGTCTCATTAGCCACTGCTGGGTGGAGTGAGAAGCAGGTACTCCTGACCCTAAAGTCCTGCTTTCTGTGGCCAGGCACTCTGCAGTGACCCACCATGATGGCAGAATCCGTGCATTCTTCTACAATCATAAGACAGCCATCACGGTAACATTTTACTGTCTCTAAGCACTGTGGCTGTATAAATCCCATGGGGATCATTATGTAGGGTTCAATTGCACAGGAAATTGAAGGTGGAAGAACAAAAGCACTGTAGGCAGCTAAGCTGGGTAACAAGAGTAGTGAGGCAGGATTTGATGGATGCTAACACTGAATCAGGCAGGATTCATCCTCTGAGGGTTCATATTCAGTCGGTCAGTGTGCATGAAATGCTGTATCACCACGCAGTGTTTGCTGCTTATGTTCATGCTTGCTGGAGCAGGCCTGTATTTCCAGCTCTATGGAGAAATCCCACTTGCTGAAGCAGAGGGTGGAACACAGCTTTGAGGAAAGTGGAGGTCTTAAAAAACAACTGTGGCCCTCCCGAAGTGGCCACTTGCATTCACTGCAGAGTGCTGCTGTTGGAAGCAAAACCACTTAGCACTGACACAGCACTTCACCCAAACACTGGGTAATTAATCTGCAAAGCAGCAGGAGATGCTCTTTGCGACTGGTTCTGTAAGCACAACTAAAGGACTAGAGTGGAGAGAACTATTAAAAACCATGCTGACATCCAAATTGTCCCTTGGCAACTAAAGAAAAGCCTCCAGAATTTACCATGTCCTCTTTGTTTTATTAGTCCTCTTAATATTCAAATGAAGAGAGAGTTTTCCAAAGTTTGTCCTCAGCCTGCCCAGCTTGCAGAAGCTTGGCAGACTTCAAAGGATCTGCAACAATTTATTGTGGTTCTTACTCCAGTGATTTTGTGACAATGAATACATATTCTATCTGGAGAGTAGTTCACTTATAGAGATTACGGTTACCAGAACACTGTAGATTACCTGGTTTTATACATTTACCCCTTCCCTCCCTTAAGTCTTTGCAGTTTAAAAGTTTGGAAACAGGATTGCTTTTGCTACTGAGTTAATTTTCCAGTTAGTGAGCACTGACGGCTTTTTTCCCTCCCCCAGTGAAGCTGCACAAGCGCAGCCGTGGGAGGAAGGAAAGAGAGTTTTGTGGTTATGGCTCAGATTTGGAACCTTGAATGTCAGAGCTCTGCTGCCAGTCCTGTCTGTTTCCATGCGACTCCAAGCAAATCATGTAACTTACTTTCCGAACTGAGCTGCAGCACTTGGTGCACCATGTCACAGCATCCTGTGGCTGCATCCTCTGACAGGTATCAAACAGATGATTTTCACCGTTTTAATATAAATTGCTCCAAATGACCACACCCATGCTTTAAAGGCAAAACATGCAGGGAGGGTAATTGTTTGGCCGCCTATGGAAATTTTGGCTTCTTGTCCTGATGAGAGTCTGAGGTTTAGTTCTCAGGGGTAAAATCCACACTGTTTTAGGTCATGCTCAGCATTCATGGGACATGGGTGAATGTGATTGTGCCAAGGGAGGGCATCTGTGGCTGCCTTTACTTTGGGTTCTCCAGCTTTTTGTGCCATATGGTCAGGTATGGAGAACTATGTCCAGCTGTAAGGTTTCTCCTCGGGTTTTGATTCTTAATAGCCTCTGCAATTTACCTGTTTGTTGCCCTGGTTTTTGCTAAAGCCTTCTGTTTTAACCTTGGAGTCAGAATTCTTTCTCACACAGTTTCATGTAAATAATAGCCAATGTTTACTTAATGGTATTTTCTGTTTTTCATTACTTTTGTGATAAGAGAACTTTGATGAGCATCTTTTTTCTCCAGTGGGATTTAGAAGGAAGTGACATGTTCCCCAAACCCTTGTGCAGTTGAGAATTGTATAAGACGTGACATATGTAAATAAAGTTGCCTTTTCCCTCCTTTCTGCTGAACCTGGCAGGTGTGAGAGCGTCTTTATTGTGTTTTCCCAGATACACCTGGTTTTTTTCAGGCTTCACCCTGAACATGTACTTTCCTTCTAAGTGTAGCCATTACAGCTTTTTAGAATTAGTGAAGCCTTTTTAACACCCTTACCTGGGGAGGATATTTAGAGATTCTAGTGATCCTCAGTTAGTCCCTTTAGATCCCTTGGTGTTGCCATAATTTTCCAAATTTACCTCTAATTTATCAACATTCTTTATTGCAGCTTCAATGATATTTATCACATATACCAGCTAGCATATTACTTCAGAAGTAAAAGTTTCCTCCTTTTATCACTAGTCCTGAAGTGGAAAGATGCCTTCCCAAAGGATTTCCCAGTAAAAAATATGGGGTAGTAAAGCACAAAGTGCTGCATGGACCATTATGAATGGCCCAACCACTTAACTGTCAGCTCTTGATGTGGCTGAGAGGAGGTCAGACAACTTCATAAAAAGATTGAGATACTGAAAGAGATACTGAGAAATTTTTATTGACTATGGAGGGAGAAAGAAGATGGAGACCAGCTGGGATCATGGTCAAGATGCCAATGTGGATAGGTGTTTGGGGAGCCCCGGTGAAGTACAGGCAAACCACTTCTTTTTTTTTTTTTTTTTTTTTTTTTT
Source organism: Platysteira castanea (assembly GCA_013397175.1). Taxonomy (NCBI): domain Eukaryota; kingdom Metazoa; phylum Chordata; class Aves; order Passeriformes; genus Platysteira; species Platysteira castanea. The sequence continues at coordinate 958,871 of VYXC01009176.1, read as the reverse complement.
TTTTTTTTTTTTTTTTTTTTTTTTTTTTTTTTTTTTTTTTGTGGAAATAAGTGTGAGTGCGCTTGAAAACTTGACCCCAGGGTGTTGGTGTGGGAACTGGGGACAGGTTCAGCTGGGTGAGGCAAGGAGGGGCACATACAGGCAAGGCATAAACTGGACGGGTTTTTGCTTTGCTCCTCCTGCCCCGTTTGCCTTGTTCCATAATGTGACTGTTTCCACACTCCTGTTCCCCATGGGGACAGAGGCTGCATTCCTGGGAGCAGGATTTGTTTTGATGGGCTTCCTAATGTCCTTAAACAGGTTGAATTTATCCCAGTAAAGTTCTCATTTTCTGTTACTCACTGTTTCTTTAAGAAGAAAGCTGTCTCTGTGGTTGCCATGGAAAGCCCTGCATATCCCATGAGACTGAACCACGGAATATATAGTGCAGCCGCAGAAAATGTCTGGAAATATGTTTGCTGGAGAGCTGCAGTCCTCAGGAGCTTGGCAGCCTTGTAAATGGAGATGCCCCAGCTGGGAAAGGGAATTTGTTTTCCCCAGGCAGTTAAAGTGGGCATGGAGATTGGATGGTGCCTCTGAGAGGGGGGCAGGGGAGACCTGGGGAGCAGCTCAGGGACGTTGGGGTGGCCCTGTGCAGTCACTGCTGTGGAGGGAGCTGGTGGCAGGGCAAGGGCAGGACTGGAGCGGGAGCCCTCGGTGCCTCTGCATCCTGCTCACCTCTGCCCCGTGGCAGCTTGTGGAGGCTGACAACAAACACGCACACAAACAGCGTGCACAAGCCCTGCTGCTCCAACAGCTTGCTAAAGAACTGGTTCCCACACCTTCCTCTAATCTAAAAACCACAGTTTCCCCTCAATCCAGCTGCCAAAACCTACAAGCTCCCCCACAACTTCCTTAACACAATGCCCTACTTCATACTAAAATGAAACTTGGAAGTGAAAATCAATTGGGATGAATATTGAATTAAAGGTAGTACATTGATTGAACTCAACCAATTTTAATATATTTATTTTTTAAAGGGCCCATTAATAATGCCTCAATCAATGATAAGATTAGTGGGTCTGGAATAGAACTGAGGCCAATACCACTTTAAGACTCAAACTGTCCTCTATCTCTGCCAATTTTAATTTTTTGAAGTGAATATTACTGGGTTATTTTTCCAATCCAAGAGTTAAAGAAAAAGTTTGGGCATTAAAAACAACCCCAACAAAACCAAAACCCCAACATTTACATCTCAGCAATCTCATTCTGAGGACACATTCATTAATATTCTGCTGTCCTTGTGCTCAATGACAACCAAAATATCATTTTAATACACTAATTTGCCCCAGAACAGTTTGGGGGTACTGAATTCTCTCTGTGGCTTGTGAGCAGGAGTTGTGGGACTCACAGGGCTCAGGGATGAAACAGATTTACAGTCTTCTCCCACACTTACAGTGCAGCTGCCACTGACCATGCTGGAGCTCAGGTTACTAAACATTTCCACTTACGTTTTTGAAATCCAGTCATTTTTGCTGAGAGTCTGTCAAAATCAACATTTTCTAAGGTAATTCTAACTTAGGCAGTTCTGCTGTTCCCAGGAGGGAGACTGGGGACACAAGGCACAACCTGTGTTCACTTTGCACGTGTGTATCTAGCTCCTGGAAATTGCTTCAGATGTCTCATGTGCCCAAAGACGGTGAAACATGTGCCCCACAGGGGACAGCTTTGTGGGTCTGAAGGGGACAGGCTTGCCCAGAAATAATACAGCTCCCTATTTCTGCAGTGCTCAATGCTCTTTGCAAAGACTGCAGAACTCCATGTGCAAAAATACCATACACAGGCCTCTGCTTTAGGGGTGTTGGGGAGTCACTGAAACTAATTGTGGAAACTGATAAAGTCCCTCTGACTGTGTTTATTCCTTATCTTAAGCCAGCTGCTGGGGCTTTCATGCACACAGGAAGGTCATGTTGTGGTTTAGCATCTCTTCAGCCCTCGTCACCTCCTGCCTCAGTTCACCTCAAGGGCTGTAGGAAATGCTTTGGTGAAAAGCAAACTTGTGTCACTCTCCAGCTAAGCTAATAATGCTGTTCTACTGGTGCTTCTTCCATGCTCCTACATCCACATCTAGCTCATCTATGCTTTTGTTGGCCTTTAACTCCCTGCAGGTCCCCAAACCCCTTAATCTGCCTTGCAGCCCCCTCCTTGGCTCACAACATGTCATTGGATAGGGTTGGTACGACTGAAACATGAAAGAGATGCTTTAATCTACAGCTTTAATTGCCCAGTTTCTTCTCCAGACAGAGTCCCAGTTTCTTCTTCAGGGTTTTCTGCCACCCTGAGCTGCGGATATTTCCAGTTCGACCTCAGCAGGTGCAGCCTCATTCCCAGCTCCATCCAGGACCACGACACAAACCTTTGCCTGTACTTTCAGGTTGCTAACCCAGCTCCCTGCTGATCTGCATCAGGCTCTCTCCCAACAGTGCAATTCTTCTATACTCACCAGAAAGCAGAGCTTTTGTGGGCACAGGAGAAAGGACAACAAAGGTTCTCTTGTAATATTTGGTTCCACTGTTATGTGATGCCTCACCTCTGGCCTGAGCCCAACCTCACCAGCTGGAAGATGGGTGAGTGGACACAGAGGGAGCAAGACAATGCTTCCCCTGCAAGGATCAGTGGGTGCAGTGACACAGTCATTTACTATCCTCAGTTTTTGGAATGTTTATGAAAGAAGGAGTGCTCCGAGGTTGGCTTTTTTGCTTCCAGTTTACAACTTTCAGTTTCTAAAGAGTTTCACTGACAAAATACGTCTTGCTGAACTTGGTAATGTGACTACATGGATGACGCATGAAAACCGTTTTCAGAAAAGTTTTAATATTAGTTTAAGAAGAAAATGAAACCATGTAAATATTTTTCAAATAATATCATCAAATTCTTTGCAAGCACTGTGCATAGGGAATCTGTTTTGTGTTTGAGGCCAAAGACTTGTCACACAAAACAACTGGTAGATAGAGACACAGATACACTCAGCATAATGCACAGGTTTTCTCTCTGCAGGTACAGGCTCAGGCTGGATAATTTTGCAAATTATGTGTTTTCCTTGTTTTACATTTCCAATGAATCCCCTCCTTGCCTACATCCTCTGGGTTTGAGGGTGGCCACCACATGTAGATCAGAGATTTCCCCTTCTTAAAGCCTTTTGCTGCTGGTTAGCCTCTGACTGCAGTAAAAGCCACTGCACCAACTTTGAAGCTTTCAGTAGCCCTGATAACATCTCAGTGCTCCCAGCAGTAACCTGCTGGTGCTGCTGGGCTGTCCCTCTCTCAGGCTGGACAACAGCGTCACCAGAGGCATGCTGCACCGTGGAATTCAGCAAAAGCCCTCCACATGTTTTATGCAAAAGAAAACATTACTTTTGGCACATGGTTTTGCGCCAGAAGCCAATTGCCACCAGAATACAGATGCAGGACTTGCCAGAACAAACCTAATTGCAATACTTGTGAGGTGTTTTCTATTTTTCTTCCTAACTGTGTCCAGGTGTCTTGAATTGTTTGAGGGAAATTCATGGTGTTGTGAAACACAAAAGGGCGAACTGTTTAGCTAATGGTGGCAGCAATATATTCTGCTGATCCTGAATCTCTGATTTTTTTTTTTCTTTGTTGGTTCTACTAAAAGTAGCATAATTCTAAGTAAACAACATTACATGTAACAGCTATTTCTGAGATGATTACTGTTGGAATTTATGGATACACCAATATATGAATTAAGGGATTATTTTTGAGTAAGCACTAATAGGTAAAACAAAAATAAGGAAAAATCAGGTAAAGATAATATAAAAATTTTCCAAATGTTTAAAAACAGGGCTTTCAATCAAACCCAAGTATTTTTAGGAATTTTCACCCATAAAGCATTTACATTATTTTTACTCTTCATCTTGGTTCTGTATGATTTGTATGAGTTTCTGAAAATATTTGAGTGAAATGAAAGTTTTCTCTTATCAGTTGTAACTTTTATTACAAATGGAATAACTGTGCAATTGTATATACTGCAAATAAGACATATTCCTCCAAAATCCTCCTTCTATAGAAGTTTCTTCATTGACAACATTGAGATAAACACAATCTTTTTTCATTGTCAAATATTTTGTGATTTGACAGCACAGACAGAGCTCAAACTAAGAACAGAAAAGTACTTTTCCTACCAGCAATGCCTGAAGAATAAAGAAAAGAAAATGCTGTAGGATAGGCAGAAAGGAATAGCCAAGGGAAATGTGGAAGGTAGCTGCTTTCTTTATTTTTGTGTAGCTACACAGAGGCTATGCATATGCAGGCATTTTTCAGAATGCCTGTTAAATCATGTGAAAAACTCATTGAGCTCAATAACTCCTTTCAGTGTCATTTGCTAACAAAAATGCATGTGTCTGCATCTCACTAGGATGGCCTCTTTGGGTATTGGAGAGTCCTTCAAAGACAGTTCCTAACTCTAAATACTCACTGTGATTTTTAAATGGATGATTCTCTTTATTTACCTGTGAAATGGTATTTGCAGGTGGGACTGAAATGCAAGGTGGCCCCACACAGGAACATGGGCTTTATCTCAGAAATAGTCCGGCTCCCCAGCAAGCAAAACAAGACAAAAATCAAGCAGTTTCAACATTAAGAACCTTAATATAGCATGCTGGAAAAGGAAAATATTTTTAAAGGCAGTGAGGGACTCCCATTTCCTCACCTGTTGGTGTGGGTTTTACTGGATACTATGGGCAGAGAGATTGGTCAAAAATAAAGCCATGGACTTCAGCAGAGAGGTGGGTGATTGCCAGTGGAGTCTCAGATTATCTTGTTTCACAGAACAGGCTATGTTACCACAGGGAAGCAAGAAGGAGGAAAATTTCAGATGAAAACAATTAAAAAGCTTGTTTGGGCAGAGAGATCTGCTGGCTGCATTGCTCCCATCACCCGCTGCTGGGGCACAGTGAGTTGGATGCTAAGGAGGGGGATTTCACTCCATGCAGTGGCAGGGAGGTGGCAGGCTGCCAGCTGATACCACCTGGGGTTTCATACTTGAATTTTCAGGGTGGGAAACCCAAGTTGCTGAGCGACTGTAGCAACCTGGCACGTTTTCTGCAAGATGGACCCCAGGCAAAGTGATCTAATGTTGTGGTGAGAACTATTTCCTGTTATTTTGGCATTGGTTCAGTTTATCTTTCTAAAGCCTTCACTGGAAAAAAAAGTAATTTCACCTTCTTCAAACCACAGATAGAGGCAGGAGAGCGCAGAGACCGCAGTCCGGGCACTGTGCGTTAACGCCCAGCAGCGCTCACTTCCACTGAGACCAAGGGTAGGAAAACAAGCCTGAGAACCTCTTTTCCAAGGAATAAGCTGAGCACTCACTATGAAGTTCAGGCTGACTCTGTATTTTCATGCTGGGATTCAGCTTGACTTTGGAATGACAAAGGTCTGTCATCAAGTTAAGCAGTGGAAGCCAGTGATAATTTTTCCAGCCTGAAGCCTGCCAGGGTGAAGCCAACCTGCCCACAGGTTTTGAAAAAAATTTGAGATGACAGAGTGAGTTTTTATCACATGAATGTTTTGTATTGTGAAATTGCAGTGGTCTTTATTTGATACTGGGTGTCCTAAAGCTGGATTTACGGTATGGCCAAAACTTGTTTTCAGTGATTTTAGTGTCATTTGTTGTTTTTCCTTGTAATTCACAGATTTTGGTTTTCTCTAAAATCTGAATCAAATCTGTGGTCTAAGTAAAAGGCAACCACTTTCAGCTTGGTAGCTCTTACCATAGAGGCTCTATCTGACTTGGAAAATTAATTTTCAAATTGGCTATTTCAGGATTATGTTTGGTAGAAGCTTTGCTAGGAGGATCTAAACCTGTGATAATAATTTTTATAGCAAGATGAAAGGTTTTCAATTGCAAGTCTGCCTCTGTTATATTTCTGTCATTAAGTCACTTAAAAAGACAAGCAAAATATTGCTTCTAATTTTTCTTAAATACAGTTGGTGCATTTATCACAACATTTTGCCTTTTCCTCTTGTTTGATTTCATTCCACATCTCTCGTGGTTGCGTGGGTTTCTGGGTTTCTATGGGCTGTCCTTTGACTAGTGCTGTCACAAAAACTCCAGCTCATTCCTCCTCCAAGAATGTGCAGTGATTTATTTTTTAATTTGTTTTTAAGCTTTCCTCTTTAAACAATTATTTCCTTTCCATTTTCACAAGAAAACACTCTAGGAGAAGGTGAATACAAAACCACTTGCCTCCTGTGTTTCCCTGAAGAGGCTAAAATATTGTGTTATTTCAGCAGATGATACCATGGTAACTTCAAGGATGATGTTAGGACCTAGGCAGGCTGACAGAGACCACATCATTCTCAACCTGGATTAGTCTTTGGGGCTCTTTGCTTCTAAGGAGCATCACAGGGGGTGGCCATTGAGTTACCAAGGCTGGTGGTGGGACCCCCCTGGTGTAAAGGCACAGACAATGGTCCAGACCAATGTGTTCCCCTAGAGTGGTGTTTAAGCCACCTTGCAGGTCCACACTGTACCTCCAGAAGGCTACTGTGATGTCTCCTTGCCAGCTATGCAGACAACAAGAAGCACAGAAGGAAGGATATCACAGAAAGCCAAAGCAGAAGTATCCATAGAAATATGAGATCTTATTGAGAGTGTCACGAGGTGAGAGAAAACCACCCTGATGAGACATGCACACATTTTTGAGACTGGCAGATGTTCCTCAGGACACGTCTTCATGTTTTGTCATGTATTTGACAAATCCCTAGGGCTACCAAGTTTTCTCTGTCACCCACATAGCGTAGAGCAGATTGGATCAGTGCTTTGCTTGCTTTTTTTCCCCCTTTCATTCTTTTCCACCAATTATTTGAGAATATTTTGAGAAGGGCTAATGTTCATAGTGCTGTTCAGACTTACCATCCAGGGTGTGAAGGCAAGCAGGCTGGATAGTAATTGACTTATCAAAACCAGTCTGCAATAATTTTGTGTGTGTGCAATTTGGATGTTCAGATCCAGATTCTCTCTTCTACCACTTTAGCAATGCCCAAGTAAAACTATGCAAAACTATCTTGAAGAGAGGGCCAGGCCTGTGGTGATGAAGTTACTGGAGGTGAGAGAACAGGAAGTGCTGGTCTCTGGAGTGACCATCTGTAAGCCTCCTTCCCACTTCCTTCTGTTTGTCCCATGACTCCAGAAAACGTGGTGCAAATGGTAACAAAAAATTATGAGAGTTAGGGGGCTGTCATCCGGATGGCTCTGGGAGCCTCAGCAATGTTAAATGAGAATAAACTCAAAATGCCAACAGAACAGAGATATGTCTTTTTCACCCTCCCTAGAAACGTTTTTGAATAGTAGATTTCCTCTGCACAGAAGACTGGAAAACCAAATGCCATTCCACTGGACAAACAGTCTTTTGGATAAGCCTGGATAACTTCAGAGATGAAGGTCACCCTTGTCCCTCAGGTGCAGGTGGAGATCGCTGAGAACTCCAGGCTGTGGAGTGGCTGCAGGGTTGATCCCTGTGGGACAGACCCTGGTCCTAAAGAGCTGATGGGGGGCATCTGAAGGAGCAGTGCCAGATTGGGCTGGGAAGAAACAAGTTGGGTCTTGCAATCACAGGTGCAGTTGTTCTTAATGGCTGGGCTCTGGTGACTCTGACTTCGAATGACTTTTTGAAAGCAAATAATTACTTCATGATCTGAAATGATGCACCTAAATCCCTCTCCTGCCTTGAGGCTTATTGATATTTATTTCTTGATGCTGGTTCGAGTGTTAACAAAATCTCTCTCTTTTGTCCAACAAGGGCTGAGGTTGCTTTGCAGCCTTGTCCTCACCTGAGTGTGTCCTCTCTAACATGGCTAATGGTGCAGTCACTTTAGGATGTCCTGCCATCTCCCAGGCTTGGTTGAGAGTGGTCTGTGGGCTCAGAGGATGCACACAGAGGCCCAAGCAGAGAGTGAGTCCAAGAAAAGTTGTGTCTTCTGAAAATCCAGTGGTAGTTGTTAAACAGAACTGTTTGATAACAGCAATGCCAAAGTCCCCTGGCTCTGCCAGGTTGCTCAGGAAAATGCAACAAAACTGGGTGTTAATGGGGAAACTAATGGATAAAACCAGCCTGAACATGTGGATGGAGGGAGGAATAATGTAGGAGTGGGGCAGAGAAGGGTATGTTGGGGAGGGGGCTGAGATCTTGGACTGTCACCATCTCCATGGCACAACTTCCTCTCTTCTTGGGGTCCTTTGGGCCCCAAAAGCCAACAAAGAGGGGCATGAAAAACTGGTGGCATATAAATAATATAAAAGAAGGGTATGAGCCCACACTGGGCAGAGAGAAGGAGGATGCACCCGGAGGGAGAGCAGAGGTTAATGCAGGAAGGCAGGAGGGCAAAGCTGTGAGACCTGGCAAGGGCTCATGCAAACTGCCTTGTTTTCTTCACTGTTGGTGTGAAAAAAATGTGAACACAAAAATGACACCACCTGGGGCAGTGTCCTGATCTGTACTTTGCACATTGAAAAACACTTTCTTTTGGAGTTGGGAGGAGGATGGGGAAGCCTGGGAGATAATAATTTCTCTACAGCTGGAATCATAGTTGCTACTTACTGGAAAAGTAGTGACCAAGTGCTCCTTTGGCTCAGTGGTTTGAAAAGCACAGGAGTGCACCTTAAAATGGGGAAAATAACTTGCCAGAAAAATGACAAAGCCATGGACAAGGCAGTGTCTGGGACATTTTTTCAGCTGTGCCACTAAGAGAAAACATGCATGGCAACCAAAATGACATCATTTGTCATTGTGTGACCCAGAAAGATTGAAAATAAAGGGAAGGAGAAATGTAACGGAGACAAAAAATAGCAGTGCTTTTGGAGATACTCATTAGTGGTGACTTTTGATAGTTTTGAGATGCAGACAAGCCCGTGCTTACCCGAGTGGGAGTAGAGGCTTCTTTGGGAGGCACACACAGCTGTTGTCAGACCCATTTTCCAGTTCATGGTTCTCCTGTTTTCCTGTGATGCTCAGAGGCCCAGGTCACTGCTTTGGGAGCAAGTCTGCTGTCTGAAAGACATGGAAGTGGAGAGGGATTTGTTTGCATGGGACAAGTGGCATCTGACTAATCTGTTCCAGTTCACAGGCTGCTGCTTCTTGCTGGTTGTCTCTTTGAGCATCCTGGTTGTGCAGCCTGCAAATGATTTCTAAGAGATCCTCTGGCCATGGGCTGCATTTCCTCCCCTGCTCAAGGTTACTTCTGGGACCCAACTTGCTTCACCCTACCAGCCAGCCAGATCAGCCACTGAATCTTTAATGCTGCAGTGATATCAAAGGACCAGATGTGCAAGTGGAAGGATCTGGCTCTGTGGGAACAACAGAACCTGCTCCATTTTCTTTCCCTCAAGTCAGCTGTGTTCTTGGGATCTTCAAACCCAACTCTCATGGCCATCTTTATGGTGATTTTTCACATCACAGAGTGCTTACCCTTGTGCCTTGGGAAACACTGATTTCATAATTGATCGTTGTGATAAAAAACCAAAGCAGAGCAGCCCCCTCAGTGCCTGCTATGAAGCTTTATGTGCTGCTAGGATTTCAGTAGGGAGCAAGAAAATTTGTGGGGGAGCTGTGGTGTGTGCAGAGAGGCTGAGGAAATCTCTCTGCTTGAAATACAGGCACAGGGATTGCTTCTGTGCAGTTGCTGAGCACACGTTATTCTGACCAGGAGCAGTCAGGCATTTCAGACAAGCAGAAATTTCTCCTCTCACACGTGCTTGGGCAAGATTTTTGTCAAGGGAAGGGTCAAGTTCCTGCCACACTTCAAACAAATTATGGGGATGGGAGCTCAGAGAAGTAACCACGAAGACTAGAAAGAGCATTTCAAGCCCTTTTATCCCAGGGCAGTAGAGGCTTGAGGGACAGTATTTCATAAGAGTTGTGCCAATTTCTTGAGGAGACATCTTATTTTTGTCAGAAGCCAGCCAGCCTCCACAGCACAGCCATACCAGAGCCGTACCTCTGCTCTGTCTGCTGGACCCAAGCCCTGGCATGTTCCAAAGCCAAGTGCCACATCTGGCTGTCTCCTCTCCCTCTCTGCCGCCTCCAGAATGGAAATGCTAATCTTCCTTAAAAATAATGCTCTCATCCCCGGAATGCACATAGAAAGTGACAGCAGTGGTACAGATTGAGACAAACTGAGTCATTTATTGAGTCCCCTTATTGGAAATCTTTAATAAGAAGCAGCTGCTTCACTGGTACATCGATGACCATGAGCACGAGGTGGCTGGTGGGCATGGGGTGTGGAGACCCTGGCCCCTGGCCCTGCCAACAAAGACTGCAAGCAAACTGCCAGGCACGTCAGCACTCTGTCAAAACCAGAAAAATCCTGAGTCAGTCACAGCAGGAAGACAGACAGCAGCAACTTCAGAGCACACAGTTGCATCCAAGTGGTTGGTGACTGTTACAGACTTGAAAGTCTTCCAGAGCAAAAAGCTGTACGCAGCATTAGTGCAAGCCCAGGACAAGGAAAGCAGATGTTCATGTCTCCTCCCTGATCCTTGTTCCCATATGTTGACTAAGTAGGATTTTTAAAACAGAACATGCTGTAAACCAGAGCTGGGCAGGGTTCACCAGCTGGGTTAAATGTGGCTTTTAGGGTGCACAGGTGAGCCACTGTAATTTACACGTAAGGAAACTACAGCTTTAAGCTTTTCCTGGACAACTGCTCTGGCATCTAAGTAGAATAGCTTGTACTTCACTGAAGTAGGCCTTACTTTTTCAGAGCTATATTTTTATGTAATCCACATTTTCTTGCATTACCTGTGCACAGGTTAGAGTCATCTGAGCAAGAAGATTATCATCTGAAACTTCTTGAACCTGCCTGCCTTGTTCCTTGTGCTCTGCACTTCATGGCTCCCAGTCATATTTTTTTCAGGAACAAATGCTCTCATTTTGATCATTCAGCACCAAATAGGGCATGATGCTGTGATTTTTGGGAAAGCCAGATTAAAACCAGGATTTGACTATGGATGTACTCCTAGGATTTGTGCATTTGTCTCTCTCAAAACTGACAGTTTACACTGCACAATATGGTTTGCAGACAATTGAGTTCTGATTGTCTAGGGATTTTGGAACAACAGGAAATATTCCTAAGCAACCTGAAGTGTCTGTTAAAAAAGGTTTTTTAGTCATAGGAGTGTTCAGGAAGATGCTTCCTCTTGCATGTATTACGTCTGTAGGTTCCTGTTGAGCTGTATCACTCTCCATCTTGGCCCTTTGTTGAAGTTATTTTTTTATTTTTATCATGTTCATTCACTCACAGCTTGGATAGAAACGTGAGAGACACAGTTTTGTCTTCAGTCTTGCATGTTTATTATTTCTTCTCTGTGGTACAGCTACACAAGTTCTGCTCCTAAGCTAACAAGGTGGAAAAATGGCCGCAGACTTGTTCTTCCAAGGCCTTTTGAAAGCCAAACGATCCAATTATACAATACCATCAAATTTATTTTTACTTATAACCCAGTAATCTCTTAACTTGACCTCTGCATTGAGGATTTTTCTGTCCAGTCACTAACTTGCTCAAATTCATGACGAAGAGGGAAGAAAGAAGAAGTACTAACCACCACCCTAAATCCTGCATTTTGTTACCTGTATATATATGTTACTATATCCCAAAACCTAGAATTCTGTATCTTCACCCAGTGATATAACATACTTCTGTTAATCACACACTAACAATCTTGGTGTTATCACATAACTTTGGAAGCCTATTCCACAGCCGCAGGGCAGATGCAGTGTATTTTTGGGGGTCAGGGCTTGTCAGCACTGAGAGATTAAAATTATCAGAATCCAGGGTTCCAACAGCCCTTCTCCAAACAGACCCAGCTCCATCTCTACAGCTCGAGGAGGAAAATCCCACCCATGAGAGCAGGCAGGGAGAAGCCCCATCAGGCTGCTCCTGACTTCACACAAAGATCTTGCACAGCCTGAAGTCCTGTTCTCACAGCAGACCTGTCCAGATATGGTGCTAGAAACCACAGTCTGGTCTTGCAAATCATGGACTTGAAAGGGCTTCTTCCTTCTAATATATTGACTCAATCACTTTATTAAGATTTATAATCCTGTAATGAATGTGTAATTAGCAGTTGAAAGACAACTTCATAAAATCAATATACTCTAATGTACTTCATGTAATATACAGCCTTTTAGCTATATATTGATTTTCTTTCTTATGAATGTTTTATCCCTTGTATTTCCCTTTTGCCTAGTTTAATTAAGAATTTAGAAAGTTTAAAATCTGCTATGGAAGGAAAATATTTTATTTGAGATAAAAGTGAGTTTTCAACCTTCCACTATACCTTAATTTTCTATAGGCCAAATGTAAATAAAAACCCTTCCTCTTTTAATAAAAAAGGTAGTAGTTAATTTGCACATGTAACATTTAAAAAAAATATCAGACTAAGTAAAACTTGAATGAAAACATGCTGAGAATGAAATATTTTAGTCAAAACCCCTACTTTTTAAAGTAATATATTTTCATAAACAGCTGAGTAATATTAAATTTTAAATAAACACTTCAAAGTAACTGGGATTAGGGAACACATCAAACCAAAATAATTTTTTACCTGTGTTTCAATGAAAATATTTGAAATCTTTTTTTTTTCTTTCATTTCAGAATAGGAACTTGCTGCTGAGTCTCATGAAATGGGTTATCTATTTCTATGCCCAAATTAATTTCAAAAAATCCTTTTTTTACTTACAACAGGCCAATAGAATTTTTTAATAATGATAGACATTTTATTACATTTAATACAAATTAACAAATTTTCATTGCACATGAACATCAGTGGTATTTTAAAGGATGAATAAGCATTCCTTTACAATCTTAACATTCCTCAAATTACAGCCACTGATGAAGAAGTTGAGAAACCTTCTCTTTTCATCTGGTTGCAAGCAGTATCAGAGGCCTGAAGTCTGGGTATGAATTCACAGGCTGGGCAGGGCTCCTACAGAGGTGAGAGATGCTCCTTCACCAGGACACAAGGCAGCTGGCATGTGAGGAACGGGTACCCAAACCAGGTGTAGGGGTTGCTATATCCTGGATAGCGTCTGAAGCTGTTAGCCACCTAAAGGCTAACAAACTGAGGCAAATTGAGGCAAATTGAGGCTGTTTTGAGCTCAACACCCTCCTCTGTTTTGATGTTGGTATTCCAGTTCTTCCTCTGGAAAACAAGGGAGTTGGTGAACATGAGCTCTGAAGTGGTAGAGGAGTTGCCCAAGAGCTGGAGAGCACATCAGCTGCAGACCTGCTGTGACCCTAAGCAGTGGTATCTAATGCATCATTGTCTATGAAAGAATAAAACATGCTTTTTTCCTCCAACCTGGGCATATAGGTAGAAATTCAGGTCTCCCGGTGGTGGCACCCTTCCTTCCTTCCCCAAAAAATTGCTGAAACATCAACCAAATCCCCTGCAGGAGTCTATCTAAATCCTGACCCAAGTCCCAGAGTCTGGGGGCTGCTATTTTAAACCTGACCGTGGGCCTGTGACACGCTGAAGGAAAAAAAAATCCATTTCTGATAATGAATCTTGTTATTTTCCTAAACTCAGAGGAAATCTGCAGCACAGCTGGTGGTCCTGGAGGAGAGGGAAGGAATACCACTTAATGAGAACCTGGTGGGTTAATTAGTCTGTTGTGTGATGTGGTTAGTCAATAGGAAAGAAACACTCAGAAATTTTGAACGACATAATCATGATTGACCTTAAGGTAGCGGTGGCTTAATAAGCAGTTAAATGTGCCTGAGCAAGTGGGGATGTTTGAGCAAAAGGGGATTAAGAGAACTGTGCTGATGTGTCCCTGCACAGTGTGAAGCAGAAGAAATGCAAAGAGGAATGCATTGCTGAGATTTTTAGTAGCAGAAGAGAGACTGCAGCGTTCCCAGCACAGTATGTGATGTGTCCGTGGCACCCTGACCCACAGAGTTTGTGGGTGCCCTCAGAGGGGCAGCACATATTGCAAGAGCTAGGAGGGAATATGGGAAGGAAAAAAAGAAAAAGGGATCTGAGCTTCAGGTTTATGTTTCTGTTTGACCTTCTCAGATGTCCCAAACGGGTTTTGTCTTCCTGTCACTGTCTCAGCACCCCGGTCATGTGCACCAAGCCTGCCTCCTCTAGTGACCCTTTCAAAACACAGGTTTTTGCAATCTGTGTTTCTCCCTTTGGCATTGTGACAGACATTGCCCACCTACTCTGAGTTTTTTGGGGTTTTTTTTAATTTTTAAAGCATTTTCTAACTTGAAGTTAGAGATACATGATTATTCCTTTCACAGCCAATTTGCTGTGACCTACTAAGTCCTGCAGCCCTGCTCATGCCCAGGTCTCTGAAGAAGGCTGCCACTAGCAGCATGTGCCTCCTGCCAGTGCAGGATTTGTGTCTCTGCTGTAGCAGGCAGCTCAGTACATCCCTTCTTCAGGTCTTCTCCTCTCATACCTCCCGTCTTCTCTGACTCAGCTGATTGCTGGATGCCTTGCAGTGCTTTCCTGGCCTTGGCCTCAGTTCTACAAGGGCTCCAACTCCCTGTCATTATTCTTCTATTGCTACTGGTTTCATTTCATCTGCTGTCCCAAGCCTGTTGCTGTTTCATATAAGCCTGCCAGATTTGCCTGCATGATTGTTCTTTTGTCCAGATGAATGTTTAGCTCAGGCTATTTAGTGCTGATCTGGTTTTTCTATTGCTTTGTGGGTACCCAGGGGAAGAGATTTTGTATTAAAATTCTCCTGGAGTGCTGAGTCACTTGAACTCTGCTACTGTGTCATGTGCTCGATTGTCTGAGTGCGGACCTGGTTATGTCATATCTTACAAAATGTGTTTTCTGTTTCCCCACTGGAGTTTTGCCTGAATGGCTTCCAAATTATCCACCTACTAGAAGCTGGGAAAGTTCTCTCTCATGATGCAATTCCCCTCTTAAATTTGTTTTGATCTTTTCCAAGAACCTGGCTGGAATCTGATAGATGGGATACTCTTTTTGCATGCTCTGCTCTTTCTGTGTATTGCTGGGCATTCAGGAGGATTTAGTCCCTGTGATTTGGCCAGCCATGTAGTTCCCAAATGCCAACTGTACATTTGTCCCATCAGATTGTAGCCACTTTAAAGTGTGCTCAGAGACGTTCCTCTAATCCAGCAAACTCTTGATTGCACTCTGAAAATCATGTGTAAATGCTGCTGGTAGGGCTTCCATTAGTGATTCAACATTCACCAGACCTTTCCTGTGGCTTGCTGACGCTAAATGCAAGCCCAGAGAAATTCATTATCCACAGCACTTCTCCTAAAGACGTGTCTTGATGCAATCATCAGCAGACAGTTTTGCCTTGAACAGCCCAGGTGCTCTAGCTTCACTCACTGGTAATCAGCAGTGACATTTTTTTTGTTGTGTTTCTCTTCAGTGGTTTTGGGTTGCTGCAGATGCCCAAATGTCGGCCGGGGTTTCAGTGCTGTTAGATACTAGTCTGTGCTAGTTTCCAGAGATGTAACAATCCATTTTGTTTGCAGCCTTGTAACTTCCTTCCTCAGTGGCTACACGGAGCATTTCTTTTTTTTAATTTTCTGAAGAGAAGCTTATTTATAGCCTCAGTTCCTTGTCTTGTGCCCCTGTCCATTAGAGAGCTGACCTGCTGTGGCTGCTGTCTCACCCTGAGGACATTCACTGGCTCTGCTTTACCAGATCAGGGTCTGCATTGTCCTACCTCGTGCTTTGTCCTATAAACCCCTGGCAATGCTTTTACTTTGTAAGAGTTTCTTACTGAGGGTTTGTATTTATCTGATGGTTTTAGCATGGCTTTTTGCGTCTCAATGACACGCATAGTTCCATTTTCACAGCCTTGTGCTGATGTTTCTTGTTGCTGGGATGAGCTCTGCAGCTGACTGTGCTGTTTGCATGGAAATGAATCAGTTGTTGATCCTGCAGCCCCATGGTGGGCGGGCTGGGAGCGTGGCTGGCAGCCTGCTTTCCAGGGAGCATGAGCCCACATCACACAATCCAATTGACCCAGGCTGTGCTGTGTTTCTCAAAGAGCTTTAACTGTAACCTATCATTGCTGACCTTGTGGCTTCTGGTGTCTGGTCCTCTCCCTTCAGCAGATCAGCAGCACTCTAAATATTCCAAGAACTGCCCCAGATTAATTTCTCCAAACTTCTGTTTCCTTAGGATGACTTCATTTCCAGAGTTAAAGACTTAAGGGTACATTACTTGGAGGAGTCCATAGATGCATGAGATGTCTAAGGTAACATTACAGTCAATGAAGGTGCAGTCCAGAGACCTGAATGAAGAACTAAACTGGCCAATTTTCAGTGCCCACTGAGACAGCATGTCTGAGAAGCTCCTTTTGCAGATTACATTGCCTGTAGTGACAAAGGAGGGAAATGCTGCTGTTTAGAACAAGTTCAGTGCTGTTTGAGACCCCTTATGATACCTGTCACATCTGCAGTGGATTGGCCAGTATGGAATCATAGGACCATTAAGGCTGGAAAAAACCTCCCAGATTATCAAGTCCAGCCTTTGACTCAATACCACCATGTGGAGGTGCCCCCCCCCTGGAGGATGGGCCCTGAGTTGAAGCATGGTCTACGGGGTTTCCAAGCTCCCTGATGTTATCCTGTTCCTTATTGGTTATAGGTGTTTTCCCTGCCCAGAAAACTGTGGTTGTCCCGTGATTCCTGGGTCTTCGGGGTAGAGTTGGAAGAGAGTTGGTGCCTGACCTGGCTGCCATGTGGCCGGTCTGTGTCTCTCCTGGCTGCCATGCGGTCAGAGAAATAAAACATCCATGAATATCTACCAAAAATATTGTTCCTGATTCTTTTTACGGGAAAAGCTGTCTTCAGAGAGGGTGCAGGCCAAAACCGGACTGCAACACCACCATGCCCACTAAACCATATCATATCACTTTATCACAGAGAGCACCAGAGACCACGGAGTCAAAGAATTATAACAATTTAGGTTGGAAAACCTCTAGGGTACTAAAAGGCAGATACTTCACAGAACCTAAAATAACACTGGACATATCAGCCTCCACAATCATCTACCTCTTTATCCATCCACCTCACATGCAGGCACATAAGACTGGCTATCCCACTGTCAGGAAAGTGATGCCCTTGGACGGCTGCTTGCCCTCCAGTTGCTGTTCCTGGGTGTCTTGTGGGGCACCCAGTTTGAGCAGCTGCATCTGTCTCATCGTATTTACAAACTACCAGAGCATTGTCTCATCTGATTAATCCTCCACCTATTCCACAACCACTCTTACTTCTTCCCTTTTCCACAGTGAGACAGTGAAGAAGTTTTCCACAATCTCCTCACCAGGACTCAACAGCCAGCTCTGAACACAGAGCCATTACCACCTTTTGCTCTCTTCATGCTTGTGCTTCCTCGTAATTCCTTCATATTTTCTCTCTAGAGGTCACAGTTCTCCCTGTATTTTTCTGTTTATTTCTCATTTTCTCCCCACTCAAAATGAAATAGCCAACAAAACCTCACCTTTTTGTGCTGTATTGAACTAATAACATTTAGGCTTCCATAGCTCTACTACTGAGAGCTGTTTACTAGCTCTTAGTAGCAGAACTATCTAGGAGTGCAATTCATACTCTGCCACATGTCCTTAGAAAGTGTTAGGGATACCTCCTTCACACTTCTTCCTATCTTTACTTCACCTTTCAAATACACTGATGAAGGGGTAAGGTAGAAACATTTTTTTAATGCTAAAGAAGAGAGGATGCTGGCAAATATCCTGATGGCCATGTTCCATGAGGATTATTTCTTACTGTTGATATGGTGGCTCCAGATTGCATAAAAGTAAATATTTCCTATTTACAGCACGTAGAAAGCATAAGAATAAATGTGTGTATATAATGGTTAAACTCTCAAGTATTTTATTTGATTTGCAATTGTGTCAAATAGAGCACTTAATTGCCTCAGCCACTGCCTTCAGTCTCTGACCTACATTTATGACAGGAACTGCATAAAAACCTATGAAAGTCGAAGACAGGAATGGTTTTAGACAGCTTTTCCTGGTTTTTACCTGATGAATAAGAGACTCTTTCTGAATTCAAGACAAGTGTCACCAAAGCCCAGATTTCCAGTAGGTGTAAAAGTGACTCAAAACAGGGAGCTGAAAGACTTCAGATAAAAGCAACAGCCCCTCCCCCCGCAACCCACTCATGTATGTTAATTTAAGAAAAGCAAACATTTGTAAAAGAAACCTGTCCAGCTAGAAATGTTGAGAACATGTGTTTTCCTTGTTGCAGCACAGCCAAAAGAGACAAAGTTTGCCTTACACAGTATCACATTTTGCCAAATTAACAGTAACAGTACTATTAATATTTAATATTTATATGACATCAGGAGGCCAGTTGGGTCTAATCCCTGCTGTGTGAGATGTGCAGACACCAAAAGATTATCTAGATTATTTTTATTTATGTTGAGGAATTATTGCAATGTGCTGCGATCCTGCAGAGCCTGCCAAGATGTAGGCCCCATTTCCAAAAGGCTTAGGTGCACTTTTAGGACAATTTGCTTTTATAACTGAGAGTTTCAGGTAAAGTTCTTCCTTTGTAGTTTTTTGACATATCATTAAAAGCTGAGTTTAAATGTTGAATCAAACAATTATGGGATCTGGTTCTGATAACACCTGAGTAGTGGCAGAGTGCATTTTCCCATGGCTGAGGAAAAGAGGATGTATTTTTGTCTTGACATGGAAAATTAAAGCATCGTGGAGTTTTATCTTTGTGTATAGATATAAAAACAGATGAATTCAAACATCCAGTGCAGTTGGTGAGATGTTTTGGTTTAGCAAAGCTATGTGAACTTTCCTAAGGATTTGCTAGCCACATAAAATGAGGTTTTTTGGGTATTGTCCTAACCCTGTGACTGTCCCATGTCCCTCAATTTAGGCATTGCAAGGAATGAGATGTTTGCCAGTCTATAACCCAGGACCTTCAGCACAACCACCAAATAAGTAGAGATCACAGTTTTCCTTCTACTACTACCAGCAGTCTGCCATTGGACATCTCTCAGGTCATTGTAATAAGCCTAAATTTTAATATTTTATCTTTCAGTACAAACAGGTTTGATTTGAGGTTCATCCTGACATCTCTGGCCACCTGGGATGGTTGAGCTCCCAGCTCCATGTACCCGTGTAGTCCTAGCAGATTATCTAAATTGCTTCTTCAGAGTGATGAAGTGACTCCAGAGTGGGAGCTGTTTTGGTAGAGTCTGTACCACTGCCAGAGGCATCCAGGATGGCTCACAGCTGCCATGGGAGCTGTACCCAGGCTGTAATGCCCTCTGTGGTCCTGGCTTTAGTGGCTTGGAAAAGTCTTTGCTTTTATCTGCCACTGTGAGAAAGAGGTTTCTAGGGAGCACATGGTTTTCTGAGACAACAGTATAGAAATGATGGGTTTGAAGTCAGGAATTGGCAAGCTTTTATCTTCAAGCTTTGTGCTTTTGACTCTCCTGATTGTCCCCACTCTCCAGTTTTGGTTTGCACTGTTTGTCTCCAACTGCATGAGCCAGATCAGACAAATGTTGTGCTGCAGGCAGCCAAGCGCCAGTGTACTCCAGCAACTGAGAGGAGTTCTGTCCTCAGGACAAGATTAGAGCTGTCCTGAAGTAAAACCCCACGAGTCGTGTGGTGTAGCTGCTGTCCTTAGCACGAACGGCTTTGGGATGGTTGTAGTTTGCAACAGGATAATCTGGTGCTCCTGCTGCACCACATCACTTGTGGATGCAGATGTAGCCTGAATCAGTGTGTGTCTGTGAGGAGCAAAAACACACACACGAGCTCACTGCCTCTATGTGACAGCCTGTCTCCTAGAACATCAGTGATCCCCTGGGTATTCAGGAGCCTAGGGATTCTTCTTTGGTGAATAAGCTGCAGTAGGAAGATGTGTTTGAAATTTCCATTACCTAGGATCCTTAGCAAACTCTCCTGTGACAACTGCACTGAAGAAAACTAGGTGGATGTATGTGGAAAGTGTTTCTTGAAGCTGTATGCAATGACAGTTCACTTCATTCATGTCATTCCTTGCTGAGTTATTTTCCTTGCATTACTTCTAGAATGCTTGCTTCAGAACAAATTCAGGCAAAATAAATAATATAAATAATATCACACAGGGATTTTCCAAACATTATTTTTCTCAGCCAGCTAAAGGGATATTCTCGGCTCTGAAGATGACAGAAGAAATTTTATTCTGATCTAAGCATGCCTGTCATTCACAGCCTGGGAATTTAAAGCTTTGAACATCCAAAGGTTCATCTGTTCCAGTTCTTACCTGACTTTATCCATGCCCCCATGTTATAATGTATAGGCATAAGAGCAAAATTCACAGTCAAATTAAATGGTTGGCCTAAATTCTTCTCCCTCTGCCCAGATTTTTGGTAGGAAAGGAAGCCTGCATTCCCTACAGCTTGTGAAGAAATACCATGCTGTGCCTCCAGAGTAGATTCACACATAAATCAGGAAGCCTTGCTCAACAGAGCATGCTGATTTTTTTTTCTGTTGGTTTTTGTTGGTTTGGGGTTTTTTTTAGACCGAAATGTAGTAGTGGTTAGGACTTTTTTTATGCACTTCACTTGAATTTTACTTCAGCTACCAGTCCTATTACTTTAATAATCATGGGCAAATTCAAGTCTAGCACAATTTCTAGTAACTTTCAATTTGTAAATCTGTAACATAGAAATCAGATCAATATTTTTCACAAGTTTCACTTCTAATAGATCTTTGTTTCATTACAGTGAGATGTATTTGGGTTCCTATGCGCCCTTTTCCTTCCCTTCAACCCATCCATTTACTTCACCAAATCAGAGACAAATCACAATTGTCCAAGTATAAGGAGATGTAGAAAGAAGACAAAACATTGTTTGTATAATCCTAGAGATGAACCTAAAGCTTTGAAACACATAAATATCATCAAACATGCTCAGATTTGAGTAAGTTTTTTTGTAAGTGTTTTGCCCAAAACTGGCATTTCAGTTAGAACTGTTAAGCATTTCAGGGCTTAGAACTTTTCCAAAAGTGAGGATGAGCTTGTCATTCTTGAAGGTGAGAGGTAGAAAAGAAGAAGAGATACATAAAGATAGATCAGTTGATTAAAAAGCCACCTGTCTCCTGTCTTTCAATAGTTCATCTGGCAGGGACTCATTCAAAATGCAAAAAAGAAGGTTTTAGTTTCCTCATCTGCCAGATGAGATCTGAGTCCACCTTAATTTCCCAGGAACAACCCCCAAGTACCAGACTGTTTGGTATCCCCCAGTGCAGGATGGAGAGAGGAAATGTTTTTCAATACCTCTGATAGAGTATGTTCTACTTTGTTTACAATATTGAAATATTCATGAGAGTGATGTCCTGTCTCTCCACTGCAGGGGCAAAACAGCATGATATAGAGTTGTTCTCCTGGCCTAATGAATATTTCAATATTCTATATAGAGTAGAACAACAGCAACAGGGAAAAAAAAAAGCAAAACACAAAGTATTTCCCAGCATAATATTCCCCTGTGCAATAGAGTAACCTGCTTCTCTAGGTTCTGATCCCTGGGAGGGAAGTGGGAACTGAACCCCAACCTTCTAACTTCTGGCAGAACTCTGCAGCCACTGAATAAACAGGTGGTAGTGCCTGTTTACGGCATTTTAAAAACATATAGTTTGCATTCTTTTTTCCTTTTTTTTTCCCTTCACCCAGGAAAGAGACCAAAGTAGAAATCTGTGGCTTTGTTATTTTCTTCTTATCATGAAAACCTGTAAATGCTTCATATTAGTTTATTGGGGCTTGTCAGATTTTGTCTACAAATTAAAAATTTTTTACTGCCCCCTGAGTTACAATTCGTAGAAACGTATTGGGGGAAGGCAAATAAAAAATAAATCTGCAGCTTTTTAATGTGAAGAACAAAAAGCACTGTTTTGAAAGGTGATGTTGGTGATTTTGAACTCCCAATGATATAAGATCAAATATAGTCACTTTACAAATTCATAGGGGTTGTTTCTTCAGGGTTTTTTTTTTTTTTGTGGGTTATTTCCTCTTAACTGGTAGGTACAGAAATTCCACATGAAAGTTGTTTGGTCCATGAACATGGGGAGCAGACCTTTCAAACAAGGATTATTTCTGAACACATGCTTTTCAGACTATTGCTGCTGTTTTAGAAATGACTTCCTGGATTTACTTCAAACCTTAACAGAAAAATATCTCCCTTGGATGCTCACCAAAGTACCTGAAATTTCAGCCTCTTGGGGGTTGTTCTGTCTCTATTTTTTTGATTGAAGTGCGAGTAAGAGGTTCACAGTCTGCTTTGTTAGGAACAATGTCTTAAAGCTTTAAAATAAATACCCTCTCAGGTTTTTTACCATTTTACCTCTTTGGTTAGGACGAGTTGCAATTCATGCCAAAAAATGCCCTGCCAGCACGGAGGCTCCAGTTTCACTGCTTTATTAGAGCTTTAGCTATATGATTAGCCTGAGGATAGATTCACAAATAACAGCTGCTCAGCTGGGGTGTTTCCTTAATCCATGCCTGTGCCTTTCAGAATCAAAGCAATACTGAGGCACAAGAAAATTATCTCTAGCCTACAGAGCTCCATAGAGTGGAGTAGGGAAGAGAGCAAATGGGCATTTCTCTGCTGGAAATCTTGTAGAGGCTCAGATGAGACAACTGCACTTCACTGATGGAACTACCCTCTGTTGACACATTTAATCTAAATTAATTTTTTCATCTTTATGCAACAAAGTATGAACCAAACCGTCTGGGGCACTGGAAAAAGACACAAAAATAGCTATAACCAAGCTGCTGTGTGAGCAGTACCATGGAAGTGCTGAGAATGTTTTTAGTGCTAATTATTGTACATAATAAAATATATTTATCTTCCTGCCTAGGAAATTCTGTGAATGTTCTGCATTTGTCCATTCCCACCTCTCTGAAACTTTTTTTCATATATACTTAGAAATACTTTTTTCATAAGGAGAAATACAATAAAATATAGAATATAGAACTTGATTTTCTACTTATTTACTATGCTACAAATAGCAGTAGTTTCACTGAGCCCAATAGACCCAAAGCTCTATTGATGAAATCACTCTGGAGCTATTGGTTGAAGTAGAAACCTATTGATTTGAAATGAGATGAAAAACTGGTAAAGTGAAACTGAAGAAGTATGAAACTAAAGTAAATGAGACAAAAATCAGTGCCATTTGTTTACTGTTTTCATACTGACTGTGTTTTTGTGATACCATTATGTGAAACAATTCAATTAGTATCTTACAGCCAACTAAGTAGAATGTGATGGAAAAAAAAATCTTTTCTAGCTATAATGAACGAAATTCCTTTAATATTAAGACCACTTTTCTATGTCTGAAAGCTTTTGGATATGTTTGGGATATATTTTGAGATAATAAGAATTATTGTGCTCGTTGCAGAAAGATTTTCTGTCCCTTCAGCAGCTGAGTTTTTGAAGTCAGGCCCATAAGGTAAGTAGACCTGCATGAAGAGATGAAAAAGAAATTAAAGAGAAGCAAAACATGACACTTGGACTATTGGACTCATGTGGATATTTACACTTCATGTACACAGCTGTGTTCGTACATAATTGGAGCTCCAGAGAAAGTTAAGGGAGCAGATGCAAGACAAATGGTTCCTGTAAGAGCAACATGTCCAGTACTTTTTCGCAATTTTGAAGCATCTCTCTCCTCCAAAGAAATTATTATTTTTATTTTCCCTTCATTACTCTAGAGGTCAGTTTCCTCCAAGAATTCAGAATAGGATATGCCACTGCTAGTGACATAAATAGTGTTTGGTTTCTGCTAACTATGCAGAACAGCACTTTAGAGAGAGAAAATCAAGATTCTGCCCTTCCTTTTGCCTCATGAAGGGAATATCTGACTAGTTTCCCACCAAGACTTCAGTCTCTATAGCTATAAAAGTGGTGGAATTACAGTTGTAACTCAGATAATACTTTGAAGCTTTGCACAGCTCCAAGTCAGGCCATACGCTCTGTCAGCTTGAAGGGAGAAGGGTAAGAGCTGGCACATATCTGAAAATCTGAGACATGCTTGTAGTGTCCATGAAAGGCAACTGCAGAAGTTCACAGACCTGAAGGAAGGCTGTGTGCCCATCAGTCTGCCTCCTCTTCACCCATTTTTCTGATTGGTTTCATAAAGGATATAGTTTCTCCCTATGAAACTCTCACTATCACTTGTCTTCATGGTAGATACACAGGTTAACCTTTTCTTCCTAAAGATGTATTACAATTTTACCATCTGACATATTGATAATTTTTTCTTGCTATTTTCTGGTGTTCCTCATTGATTGCAAGGTTTGGGTTTTTTTAGTTTGAGGCTGGTTGGAGTTTTTTTGCTGTGTTCCTGTCTCAGAAGCAAATGCGATGTTTGCCTGTTTGTCTTCTGGTGCCCCAGTGCTTCAGTTGTCACAGCTTGATGCTCAGTGATATAAATGTGCCTGACTCTGGGGGTGATACTCCTTGTGCTAATTGCTTCTCCTCCGACTGAAAAGGGAGCTTTAGGTAAATAAGTGCTGCCTCAGAGATGCAAACACCAGGAGCTGAGGTAATTCTATTTCTAAAGTTTCATTGCTCTGAATCTGTGCATTGAAATAGAGGAGTCTGAAGGTGATGCTCTGGGCTCACTGATTAGGGTGGAAATTTTGACATGGGCGTTCAAGACTCCTTCTCTGAGAGTTCAGGATAGTCCTTGCTGGATTTCAAGTATTTACCCAAAGAAGCCTTGTTTAAATATAGATCTGTTTCTCTAAGTACCATTTGTTATAGCCAGGCATTAACAACAGGGAGACACGGAGCTGTCACACACCTTACAGCACACACCTCCCTCCTGCCCTGCAGCAGCCACACGGGGGTCTGGATGGGCATATGGTGAGAGATTGCCTTCTTCAGTGAAGCTGATTCACCTAATCCTTAAGTGAAATAACACCACACAGAGCAGGCTTGTTTAAGCTGCATATTTGTTTCTTACTTTGCATCTTACAATTATAGTGGAGCATATGGCAATGCAGATGAGCAGTCAGGGTCCAGACCCCAGGGATGAGTGTAGCTGTAGTCCTACCACAATGAAACCAAATGACTTATGGTGGAGGTGACTCTGGTCCCAGGAGACATCTGCTGCCTTGCTGGGTAAAGCTGTGGTGACTGCACAGAGCTGGCTGATCAGAGAAGCAGAGCCCAGCTCAGACATGTAGCCAGAATTGTGCTTGAGAGTGCAGGGAGTAGCACCACCAGGTCTAATTTTGAGTGCCTGCAACAGTGCCTACAAGTAGTGGAACCCAGGCAATATATTAGTAGTTTTCTGCAGTATCCTGGGACAATGAATGAAGGAAAACAAGACTGTTGTTATGAATAACTGTTGCCAAAATGGCCACATTTCCTTGCACTTTTATTAAGAGATCTTTCCCTGTTATGTGTTGCCATCCCGTTTGGTCCAGGAGTAACATGACAACAACAATAACAACAACAATATCAACAACAATAACAACAATAAATAATAACGATAAATAATATCTCAGATCTATGCTCTCTCTGGGGACATTTGCACTGAGAATTTGCATTTCAAAAGGATACTTGCCCTAATATTTACCTTCCAAATATCTGCCTTTGGAAAGGCACATACCATAAAACTCCCACCAGATGAAAAACTTGGCATTGTTGGTCTACGTGTTTCTGCCTCTTTGCCTGAAAGAACTGTCTTAGCTTATTTTCTAAGGACAACTCCCAAGACTGCCACGGTTTTGACCACCAGTGCTGTTTCTTTGTCCTCTCTTCACTGTTGCTACAAACATCCCTGTCCTACCAATATTTAATTCCCCTGCAGTCTGTGGACCATGTCTTGCCGCCCGCGTGTGCCAGGGGACACCAGTAGTGGTATATCTGTTGTCCAGGGCAAATCCTCACTCCTGGCCTGAGGGTCTGATTTTCCCCACCACACACTGGGGAAGAAGGAAGGACCCTCAGGTGTTTCCTCTGCACTCTGTATGGTCTTACCACTGCTTTACTTGGTGCACGTGGGCGGTGAGATGAACGACGGTGTGACTGAGTGCCGCTACGTTGTGAAGGGCCATTAGTGTGGAATTTATCCTGTGTTTATCTAAATGACAGCAACTGCTCAATGTTACTAAAGGAACAGAGAGCGGCATTTTCAAAGGAGAAGGATGGTACGACTATAAATCCAATGGAATAATGGGATTTGTATGGGGGAAATGTCTAATCTCTTTCACAATAAACAGGTTTATGAATGACAGATGTGGATAAATAATGAATGCTTCCAATTCACGATCAAGGATTGAGTGAGCAGAAGATAATGCAGTTGCAGCTCTGACTGAATTTTAAACACCACTTGAAATCTCAGAGTTCAGTGTGAAGAAGACCTATTCGATCATTCACTTCTGTTTATGCTCTTTCCTTCATTAGTTTTAAGTACTTATAATTCTGCAGACACAACTGAAAGCAGAGGTGGGCTGAGAACAAAGAAATGTAAACAACTAATAGGATTTCGTGCTTTATCCAAAGTGTTCTTTAAAGCTGTTTCACTCCGAACACTCGAGCACAAACAGAGAGTGTTAATTGAGTGGAATTGGGTGTGAATGCACCCATCAGTCTTGTCAGCAGCAACAAGGCCAAAGGGACAACAGTGAGGAATACTATATCCAGAGAAAAAATTAGTTTGAGAGGCACCCAGGGCTGGATGAGTACTTCAAAGCATGAAATGTGCTTGAGAATTGAGCACATCTGGTAAAGTCTTAAAACAGAAATTAGAAAAGGGACTAAATTTTTCTTATTAGGTCATCTACTCAATCTCCTTGTCAGTGTAGCATCCTTCTCTGAGATATTCCCTTCAGGGTTAACTTTCCAGCCTTTTATTAATTCTAATTTGGGTATTTTATCTGCACTGACACAGTGAATAATTAACTCAAGGAACTCCTTGCTGAAGGTTAGCCTTGGAGCAAAGCGCTCAGCAGTGTTTTAAAAAGGCATGGATGCATTTGTTAATAGCATCTGCACCTGCGTTGCTGGCAAATGGAACAGAGACTATCAATCTGGCACTACCTGGTCTCAAGACAATTATCCTAATGGTATGCTATAGCTGGATTATGAGACATTTGTATCAGCGTCTAGAGCATCTCTCAGTTCACTTAGAGGCAGGAAATCAGGTTTCTAACTGAGCTAATGTATGAGGGTATCCATCAGCAGAGAAGCTGAACTGTCTGTGTCAGTGCAGCAATAAATATGAATGCAATCATGTTAAAGGTTGCACAGTGTGATTAAACCTGCTGCACACTCAGCACAAAGGATGTCCTCGGAGCAGTGTCGCTGTAGATGGGTCACAGCTGCCATAGGCTGAGGCAGGGAATCACAGGGAGGGATTCTGGCGGGGGTGAGCTGCTCCTGACCGCGTGCCTCAGTGTGACTGGGGCAAGGCGAGGGGCTGTATTCATACCAGTAGCTTAAATGGTGTCAGGAAACAGTTCTAGGAACTGGAACCTGATCATGCTGTGAAAATACCAACCCCCAGCACTGTTACAGCTTGGCTCAAGTAGTCTGTCTCTTAAACCTCTCCTGGGCATGATGTGGGGAACAGCAGGGGACAAGGGTCCTTCCTCACAGGTGGTTTCAATGTGGCCACCCTGCTCTGCAGAGCAGGCCTAGGTTGTTCTCCAACAGCTGAGAGAAATTACTCTGAGTACATGCGATGTGCAGTTACAGGTGTGGTTTAGGGCGCCCTGTCCCCAAACCTGCAAGTGGGGACCTCTGGGCTTGGGTCCAGCCCTTGCATTGCTCACAGCAGGCTTGGAGCATCCAGGAGTAGAGCTTGGAGAATCGAGGAGCAGAGTGTGCGAGCAGCAGAGCTTTTGAGAGTTTATAGGAGGATTTTTGGATGTGCTTGCTGTCAGGACAATGTTGCCGTCCTCGCACACATGGTCCCACGTGGTCAGGTCCTGCCTCTTTGTCTTTTCACAGAGCTTTTCACACTCACCTGCCTGCCACAACAATCCTCATCACCCTTTTGAGTCTCTGGGCTTGTACCCATGCAGATCTTTGTACCAAAGAAAACTTTGTTCTTTGTTCTTTGGCCTTTGTTCTTTGCCATGGCCATACCCAGAATATGCAGTTTCCAAAAAGGCCTATGCAGCACAGTTCCTGCATAGAAGATGGTAACTTGACAGTCAATCACATAAAAATAATTAATTATAAAATTTATGGTGTGTGTATTTATCTATGTATATGAATATATGTGTATGGACCTCCTCTCTCTCTCTCTCTCGCTCTGTAGATAGGGGGATAAATGTAAGTCGAAAGAGCAAAACGAACAAAATATTTGAGGCACTTCCGTGGTTTTCCTCTCTCGTAACAACTGAAGTCCTGAAAAATTTTTTGTCATTATCCTAACAATACTTTTGTGGCAACGGGAGAGGCAAAAATCAGGAAGAAATACGAATTGGTGAAGGAATGAGAGTAGATCCCGATTGTTCACCAGAGCATGGCAAGTGTGCTTGACCCATATACTCCTGAGTGTTGTAACCAAATAAGCAATTATAATAAAAAAAAGAGCCATGCATCCAGAAGATAATATTTTATAGCTCATTTCAGGGGATTATATTTGAGATTTCTATTTAATAAAACCCCCTCAAACCTGATGTCATGCAGACTGATGTGTAGGACTAGGAGAAATAGTTACCACTGAAGTGATTTAGGGTTAGTAACCCAGACCACCTACAACTATTGGACTCAAAAATGTACAAGTTCAGTTTTCAAAATGTTTCTCTAAGAGTAGCCTGCATGCCATATGTCTGCAAATGTTGCCTTCTACAGTACATGCAAGGAAATCCAACAGCCTTGGAAGGCTCATATTTCATTTGATGCTGCTGCTGTGTTTATAAGAAACAGAAGAAAAATAATGATCTGATGGCAGAATATGATTTATAGCTTTACGCGTAGGAGTGGGATAAAAACCCTGTGTCCTGGCAGACAGTCTCTGGTCCTGCATCTTTCCAGTTGATTTCAACTTGGCGACAAACATCTAAAAGAAGCGGAGTTAGGGCTGACTGAGTTTTCCATTTAGGAAAGGCTGGGAAGTGGCCAGATAACCTAAAAATGATTTTTGTTTGAATAATCTAAGAGCAGACAGAAGCATTTCCGTTAGCCTTCTGCACAGCATTTCACTTTTAGCTACATTTTGGGTTTCGTTTAGGATGCGACTTTGGACTTTCTGCAGAGCTGACAGAGCTACAAAGTCAAACCAGCACCCTGGACTGGATATTTTGCATATGAAACTGGCACCAAACCTCAAAAAAAAGTAAACATGGAGAATCTGAGTTGCAAGCAGTCAAAATACAAGTCTCTAGAACTCACTTAGGTGTCCAGTCTGGAACCTCTGTCCAGGACTGAGACGAGCTTACACCAGCTGTGATATGAATGTGAAACTGCATAGAAGATGGTCTAAGCATCTTCGCTATAACTAAAACAGTCAGAGGGGCTTTCTTTTCAGTTTTCCAATGGAAAAAATGTGAGACGCATAGTTTTCTATCAAATACCCAGTCTTGTTCACAGCAGGATGATGCCAGTTAAATGGTTTCAGGCAGGACAAGTCACTTACAAGCCCAATTTTTGACTTTGCATAAGATGTAAGCTCTAGTACCTTTGAAGTTCAGAGTTTTAAAATAGCTAAGACATTCAGAACCCAACTGCCTTCAAATTACTTCAGTGGGAGTTGCCTACTTCCCTGCATTTGAAGATCTGGCTGAAGTGGTATACAAAAATGGGACTTCAGTTCTGAAAATTCTTCGAATTTTTTAGACGTATTTCTTTTTCAAATTGTGAACTATGTAAATGTGGTTTGGCAAAACTGTGTAATAAAATGAAATCCGAGGATAAATTTGGATTTTATTTTTTCATATTTTCCAGCATCAGTGGTAACTTGGTAATTGGATATGGTTTGGCCCCATTCCTAATTCTGACACAGAGCAGAAGATACAAATCCATGAACTATTTTTAGAGAGTATAAAAGAAATCAGCTACACCAGTGTCTGCTGTGCAGCGGAGTGCACTGAAGGGTCTTTTACAAAAATATGTCAAGTCTGGATGAGGGAGACATATTTTCATGATTTATAATCCCAGTGACTGGAAGGTGAGCGTTTCCTTTACATTTCTTGCTCAGGCCCTCAGTCAACGGCTCTCACATGGACATGAGCAACTCTCAGCAGATGAGCAGGATGATTCCTGAGCATCGGCTGAACTGATCTTTTCCGTAGGCTGTGGTGTAGTCACTGCTTCCTTAAAGTCCAGGAATGAGTAGTTCATTTTGCAGGTAGTTCCCCAAACTGACCCAGGGACACTAAAAGCCCCTCACAGCACTGTCAAAAGAATAGAAATTAGCTGTTCAACCAGCCAAGACACAGTTTATCTTTAATATTGGTGCTCCTGGTGCCTCGAGTGCCCGTGCAGCTGTGTATAAGATGCAAAGTACAAGGCCCTGTCCTATGCTCATACAATGCAACTTACCAGCATGTCAAGATCATCAGTAACTAGAAATCTCCATTCGCAACAAAATCAGATCAGCCTCACAGCTGATATCATCACTGACTGTCCAATGACTTCTGGTGGCTGATCTCTGGTAAACCTCTCCCTAAACCACAGATGCTTTTATGCTCAGTGGTGTAACCCACAAAACCAAAGATGTAAATGGCTTGAAGACAGAATTCCTATTTTCCTGTACTGTGGTATTTTCTGAAGGTCAGGTTGAGGGCGTATCAGCATGGACCCCATGGATCAACCTCAGGCTCACTAAGAGGCAGTTTATTCTGGAGCAAAACCCATATACAAGGTTGACTGGGGCAGAGTATCTGGAGGCATTTCCACAAATGTTGAAAATCCTGTTCCCACCCATCCAAAATCCTCCTACACAGAAACCCTCAAACATGCAAGCAAGCAAAACAGGAGCAAAATAAAAGTAACAAATGAATGTTTAACATTTCATCTATTTTTTATTCTTTTGGAAATAAAAAAAATATTGTGACAACACTGCAACAAACTTTCTGTGAATATTTTTCTTTGTATGTTTTGCATTTTGTTTCCAAATGAACAGTACACCCATTAATTAACAAGGGTGAGAAACACTCTTCTGAGGTCAGGCAATGATAAAAACTGCACAGCTCTGGATTCTGTGATGAGACACAGGTCCTCCTCCATTTGCCAAAATCCTATGTGTGATACTCGGTGAGTCACTTTGCAACTTCCCTGTATCTGTGGCCATTTTTCCTCTTCACTGTTTGTACATATACTTGCATCAGGATGAATGAATTACAAGCACAGTCTCCTGTTTAAATAGTCACAAAATGATTAATCCCTGGTATTTGAGCTACTGGTCTAAAGTCAGACAGGTCCGGCTTTATAGCATTTAATAGAGAACCTTTGCAAACACGGAAAATGATTTTTAAGATGCAGATGAACTGTAATTGATATCTACTGGCCTTGGCCTTGTTGAACTTCTGGGAGTGTCTTCAATAACTGCCAAAGGTAAAACACAGTTCAAAAAACATTGTCACCAATAAAATGACAGTATCTGATTATGACTCAGTGGTTCAACTGACAAGTACTTTAAAACAACTCAGATAAATGACCAAGAATGGCCTGAAAATGAAATAAATAAATAATATATAAAAGGAAGGAGAAAAGAAAATATCTCAGATTTTCTTATTGTTGTAGGATGGTGTTTCATCTTTTTTACCTTAAAGCAAGACCTCTCTGCCCCTGGAAGACTCCAACATCACCCACTTGCTTTACTGAAGCAAAGGTCATGCCTACCTTTCCATCAAAAATTCCTCTGTCTTCCTCCCTTCTCTGTTTCCCAGCCTTTTTCTGCCCAGAGTTTTATAACTCAGCTGTAAGAAATTGCTTCTGGGCTGAAACTTGGCAGCGAAAGTCTGATTTAAGGCCAGGAATGATCCCCCTCCCCTTCTGGTTTTCAAAACTCTTTTCTTCTGGTCAGATTTGAGGAGCAGAAGAGCAGAGCAGAGGGGGAGGGCAGCGTGGGGCATTCGGCACAGGAGCTGGCTGGCTCCGGCTGCTTTCATCATGCTTCAGTGGCTCTTTATTTTTCCAGCTGAAATAAGGGTGATTTCTGCATAATGTGGCAGGGATATTTTTGTGTATGTGTTTGTATTTAAGCGGCAAACAGCTGAGTCATTTCTTCTCAAAAGCAATTTTACTGTGTGAGCTGCTTACTTCCTTTATGGTTCTCCTTCATTTTAGTTTGTGTTGGTGTTCAAAAGGAAGGTCCAAAATAACACACTCCTCTCTGGGTCAGCAAAAACAGTTTCACAAATGCTTGTGTGCATCCAGAGTTCTCCTTTAGTGCTGGAGCTGAACAGAAATACTGAAATGATTGTACTGATGCCATTGTAACAGCAGTGACACAGTAAAGACAGTACCTGGGAGTACTTTAGAAGGTTCTCTTTAGATTATGAGAGTGCTTGAAAAACCAGACTAAAATCACGTTTCATTGTTCAAAAGGTTGGTAAGGATAAATTCTGAATTAAAAGCCATCAGTCTAAAAAAAAAGAGAGACAAAATATGAGGTGAGGAGGTGCAGGGGCTCAGGATAATGACCTCTGTAAGGTCACCCAGTGGCTCTTGGCTATTTAGGCGCAGCAACAGCAGCATGGGGAGCAGTGTAATGTAGCCTGCCATGTATTTGGTGCTAATGTTCTATTCATGACTGCAGTATTACAGGAATGTGGCCGCTGCTGGGTGGTGCTCACACAAGGAAAGGAGATGTTGATGCTGAAGATGGTTCTGCAGCCTCTTCTCAAACACCTCTGTGTGCTGATGCTGTGCTAAGCCCCAGCAGCTTTTTTGTCTGCTCTGAGTAGTTTGTGACCTCAGTACTGAACATGCACATCCAGCTTTCATGTGACTTCAAAATACTACTTTCCTCTAGTGCTTCTATGAGGGTTTACTAGAAGGACATAATTGTCCAAAGACTGCTGTGACACGGAGCAGGGTGCTTGAGGAGGATCAGCCTCATGTGCCAGGTTCTCTGTGGCGAAGTACCTGCTGGCTTCAAGTGAGAGTGTTCCTCTCAAGACCTGTGAGTATTAGTCATGGAATAATAGAATGGTTTGGGTTGGAAGAAACCTTAAAGATCATCCTTCAAACCCTCCTGCCACAGGCAGGGATGCCACACTGTAGATCAGGTTGCTCAGGGCCCCAAGCAACTTGGCCTTGAACACTTTGATTAAGTCAGATGTCCAAAGTCCCCAGTTAATGACCAGCTGTGAAAGTACAGGAATCAGTGATCTACATGATGTCAGAAGGCAAGGGACAAGCTCTGCTTTGCTGGATCTGTGGTTGTGCTTTCCACTACTGGGAAAGCATCTTTGCTGCTGCTTGCCCAGCTCTGTCCTGTTGTTCCTGCAGCTGTCCCCTGACTATGAGTGGGACTGCTGGGACACCAGCCTTTGTGCCTAGCACCACACCCAGTCCCAGCACTGGAAATGATCTTTAGGCCTCGTGGAAAAAATAGTTTGTGGTTATCTATTTAAAGTTTATGCACAGTGGGGCCAATTATGGTTTCCCTAGCAACTTTAGTTCTGGTATTTCCAAACTTCAGGCTTTGGGAAGCCTTTTGCTTCTGTTCAGCCTCTTGGGTTTTGTTTGTTTACATCTATGCATTTCCCTCTGCCTGTGATCACACCACCCTCCTCCTCCTAATCATCCCCATGGCTTCTGCAACCTCTTTTCCTCTCAACTCCCACACCTTCTCCTCCCTGACACTTGGGCATGGAGACATGTGTGGTTCTTGTTTCCAGTCTTTGGAACCATAAATATCTGGGGTGAAACTCGAGATTATGGTTTGGTCAACCCCTGCATCTGCTGCCCAGGGCTTGGCCTTTGTGGAAAGACCCACTGCTGAACCCAGCTGACTCAGCAGCTCTGAGAGGAGTGTGTGCAAAAGGAGATATCTTAGAGATTCTCATGGAGAGCAGCAGAAAGTATATTCCTGCTATCTGAGTGCACCCTGAGTCAAAGATCCTGCTTCTTGCTGTGAGGGGTGCTGCAAGCACCTCAAACCACCACCACAGCTTGCGCTTGTGTTGCTTGAAATACCCAAATAAAGGGACTTTTTTTAAAGGCACCTTTGTATGAAGCCCTGTATATAAATTTCCCCATGCATTTGTTAATGTACACCTGGAGGAATCTATTGACTTTTTTTTTTTTGCATAACACCAAAATTTCCTGCAGGTGATAGACAAGAATTTTAATCCATATGACATACTTTGAAAAATGAGATATGTATAAGTGGTAGGGGATTATCTCCACTCTCCTGTGAGTAGGCTCAGGTAGCCACTTAGAGCTTTCTCTTAGTTGCAGAATCATTCCATGATTGCAGTAAAGATCTCTTTTGGAAGAGGAAGCTGTTGAAGACATGAGGATATATGCCTAGATTAGGGTCATGGTCATCAGAACTGTCCTCAGCAGGTAATGGAAATATCTCCAGACAGTCCTTGGATTTATGTCCTGAAGAGAGCTCTGCCTTGTCTTTAATGGTTGCATAGCTTCAGCTTCTGACTCAGGCACATTTGTTAAATATTTGCTGTCTTCCTGCCCAGCTCATGCAATTGGATGATTAACAGGAGGCAGCCTGGAGCCATGAGCAGACACTGCCTGACAATTGGTTCCAAAGCATGGAGGGACTCATCCCTGGGGACTGATGTTCTGCACAGCTCAGGGGTGATGCTTTGTTCATTTTGCCTCTCACTGAGAACTGTTGGGCTTCTCGCTGGCAAACTTTCCTGTCTTGGGAAGCTGGACTGCCAGTCTTGGGCACTAAGAAATTGTGAGTCAGATATCAGAACAACTGTGTGACAGCTTTAAAAGAAAGGAGGTGTTAACAAAAAGAAGAAAAAGACAGAGACATGGGTGTATGAATTTGAGTTTCCATCTGCTTTATGAGGCTTTTATGTTTGACTTAAGATTCATGTTTTCCAAGCCTTGTCCTGCAGCAGTAAGGTCTGGAAACTTCATTTTCTTCATGAAAAAGCTGAGATTCTTGTGTAATGCATGTTTTCAGGAGCAGGGTCTTTAAGGAAAAAATGCAATAATGTGAGATGTAATAAAACGTTGAGGTTGGCAGTCTTGCAGGAGAGATGTCGGGCTGTGGCTTTGAGAGAGCAGCAGTGATGAGCAAAGCACAGAGTGCTGGTCTGAACTTGAACTCTTGTGCTTATACTAAGCTGAGTTATGTGTGTTATGCCAGACTGGGTCCATAAGAATGTTGAATTTCCTCTTTTTCTCTGTATTTAAACCCATGAACTTTCCTTCACATCCCATCCAGAAATATCAAAAATGATTTTGATTATTTAAAGAAGAAAAAATTATCATTAAACCAGTGCTGCCCTATGCGGACAACTTAAAATTATTCATTCTCCTTTATTAATTGGCACTTGCATTTTATTTATTATATGTGGTTTCAATATTGTTTTCCCTTTTATTTTTCCTAATAGGAGTGGCCGAAGCAGCTATCCTTACTCAGCTCCTTTCTCACTTGCGGGTGCAAATTTACAGCTTCTGAAGCTGAGCAGAGCTGAGACAAAGAGAGAAGGAGTCAGGATGTCACTGGGAGATCATGTCCCTGTAGGAGCTGCTCTGAGTCCCAGGACAAAAGCAGAGCCACTCCGCATGTGAACCACGTGTCATGCTTTGGTCCCTAGACTGCTGCTGGATAAATTCCTGGTAGAGGGGGAATAAAAAGAAGAAAATGTGGCAGTTTAATGAGATTTAATCTTTCCATCAGCAGTGATAAGTGCAGTGCTCAGTCAGACAGGAGAGGCAGTGATGCTGCACAGCCCCCATGAAGTCTGTGTCTGAATCTACCCCTACAGTGCACTGCGTATCTATAAACATCTCTTCCCTGGCTTCTCTCAAGCTGTAATAGGTAAAGAGTACTTTAAACAGGCTCCAACTGGCAGTAAAATTCAACTTCTGAAACATTGGATGGTGCAGGTTATTTGTATGATTTGAACAATAGTGTAAGAGCAACTGTAGGTGCTTTTGAGAAAAATTACATTGTAAAAAAGCCCCAGAGAATCTCTTCATGACCATTAGTATTTAATTGTGGAACGCAGAAGAGGAAAAAAGCAAAGGACAACAAGTAATGGATCATTATATTGTTATGACTCATTTTGCCTCAGAGGCTTTGTTTTTAGTTGGTGCTGTGTGTTTTGTTATTAAGTTATTTTATTATTAAATTAGGACTGAATTCTTACGTTAAATTTGGGCCTAAAAATTACCAGCCTGGTACCCATGATATGTGTGTAAAACATGTAAAAATATTAATAAAAGGATCCAGCAATGAGAATAGAAATATTAAAGTAATGTAGAAATACTTTTTACACGTCTTAAGCCTAAATATAGAGAAAATCTTGGGAATTTACTGGAAAAAAAATCTCATTACCTAAAGGGCAAAATATTCTGCCTAAAGAGAAGCAGAATTTAAAAAGAAACAGATCTGGGTTTTCTACACAAAAAAAGAAAACAAGCCCAAAATCCAAAGAACACACACAAAATCAAAAAAGCCCCACCCAACAAATAACACCACCCCCCCCCCAAAAAAAACCCCAAAAACCAAACAACAAACAAAAGTAAACCAAAAAAACCCCAAGAGAAAATGTGGTCTGAAAATTAGGAATACTATAATGTGAAATCCTAATTCAGTCTAGATCTGTACTAAATGCTTTGCACTCTTACCACTGTTTACCCCCTCTGCCTCATTTCTAATCTTAAAGCAAAGTTTTCTCTCCCTCAAAGAAACTCATTTTATGTTCCTCTTTATTATTTCCCAGCATGTACCTCCCATTCTTTGGTCTCCTTTCTGGAACTTTGCCTGTAATTTTTTTGAGGAAAGGGACTCTCTCATTATGTGCTATATTGAACACCATAGATCTCCAAAAGGCCTAATTCTGAGGGAAAGTTCCTGCCAAATTCTTTACTGGTGGCCCACTTACGATTTAGTTTTTCAGCTTAGGACTTCATTCCTTGTTGCACATCCAACTTCTGAAACTATCCTCAGGCTCCCCAGGAGTTTTGCAGCCCCTGTGATGACGGGTGGAGGTCAGGCTACAGACAACTGGGGATGAGAGAAGGCAAAAAACTGGAACAAAGCCATAAGAGAGGCTGTAAAAGCTGTACAAAGGGGATGGAAGGGATGAAAATGGTAGATCTTTCTCCTGGGACATGATGTTCTTGCCCATCCTGCTCTCTGCTTAGTAGAAACTATCATCTCTGGCCCCTCTCAGATCCTTCTTGAATGCAGCAAAGAATAACAGTAATAATACTAGCTGCAGTAACAGCAGTAGTAGCAACAATAGTAATTATTAATAAGAACTATTTATCTTATTTCGTCCTTGGGTGCACCCAAGTGGAGTCTCACTGTGGTGCCTTCTGAGGACCTCCTATATAGTGTCATCATAATAAGTCTTTGTGGCCCGTCTTGTCTGCCAATCTGTCACGCCGAGGCTGCATCAATGCTAATAACAAGGTTAAAAGTAAAGAGGGGAGCAATAGCTCAATTATCATTCCAGGCACGTGGTGTAATTGTGCTGCTGGCTGCCAGCCATGTGGCTCTTGTGGTAGCAAACAGTGCTTTCCCTCAGCAGCCCCAGCCGCCCTGTTTTCATATGGGCTGGGAAGGTCAGAAAAATCAATTAGCAATATGGGACATTAGTAAAAGTCAAGTCCAAATACAACTTCAGAAACACTTTCCTGAAAGATTAATGTGTCTTTAAAAAACAAATGGACATCTGTGTCATTTTTCAGAGCTGCTCATGCTGGCTGCTCCTACTAGAAAAAGCCAGTGTTCTCACTCTGTGCGGCAGCACTGTCTCTTAGCTGCCACAGAGTCATCTATCAGACAGGGAGTGCTGAACTTGATGTTGTCCATGCAAAATCCACAAAAATTAGCTCATCTCCAGCTGAGATGGTGTTTAAGAAGCAAACAGACACACCAAATTGGCTGAAGACAGAAACAGCAACACGGTGTGATTCCCCCATAGACACGGGGATGTGCAGCCCTGCCAGCACTGCCAGACCCCCGGGTGAGGGACCAGGCTGACATAGTTCAGGCTTTATGGTTAGAACAGGGAATAAAACTCAGTCTTCTGAGCTTTATGAGTTATGATTTCAATGTAAGATTACCTTGGGCAATTCACCTTCCTTTTAGTGGTTTCTAATAGCAATACCTGGCAGGAGCATTGTAAATTTTAATGAAGTCCTTCACTATCCTACTGTTACAGATTCTGAAAACTATAAAGTGTCATTAAAATCATTGTCGTCTGGAATATCAGTCTTCAAATGGTTTAATCTAAATTACACCTCTACTTTCTAATATAAATATTTTATTTCTTTCATGGAGGAATGTGCAAAGTAAAACATAATTTTACTGCCCATAAGCCTTATTTAAAGTCATATGTATTTGTTAGATACTCATACTCTTCCTTACTGTTTCCTTTTCTTATTATACAGGAAATGTTTTAGAACTGCAGAAGCTACTGGAGTTGTCCCCTGGGCTCATCTGATTTTACCTACCAAGTTGTATCATTCAATTAAAGTTTTTCTCCTTAATAGGTGTTTTCTATTTTAATGTCATGAACACTAACAAAACAACACTGGGCAAAATGACAAATTCTGATGACTTTCAGAGAAAACAGCACTACACTTCCCAGGTTGGGTCCATGGGGGGTACACAAACCATATCCACTCCAATGATACCTGCACCACTTCCAGATCCTGTGTAATAAAGACAAGGAAAGTTACCACCCAGCTGATGTGCTTCTTCTTCCTGATCCCTGCAAAGACAAGAAAAAAACCCACTTCAGTAATTTATGCAATTTATTGAACTAGGAATCATTGATATGATTTCTAGAGAAATGAGAAAGGAAAGATCAAGTGGGTCAGTCATGGATCTATGAGGACAAAACCACAAACCAAGGTCCCTTCAAGCTGAGCAATGGTTGAAAGTGCCAGTATGAAAAGGACCCTTGTACTCAGATGTGGGATCACCAACCACCCTGGAATGGTCTAGAAGGAAGTTGCTTAGGGGAAAGTATCATAGGAAAATAGTTTACTGTTGCCAGTAGGTGGAGGGTAGGAGTGTCTGCTTGGAAATCTTCTTTTTCAAAAGCATTCTTTCCCCTCATTTCTTTATCAGGGAAGTATGGGAAAAAAAGAAAAGAAAAAAGTTTCTCATATCTTTGAACCACTTGATTACCAGTATATAAATAGATCTCTGTCTCCAAATGCTCAAAAAGCGCAAAGCCGTTTTCTATCTCAAAGGCCGGAAAATGATCATTAGGAGCACAGCTCATTTCTGTAATGTAGGGCCAGCCATGAAAATTTGTTAAAAATGACATTATCCTGGCTGGAAATAAGCAAAACCTGTATGTGACAGCTAATTATCTTAACAACATATGAAGTAAAATAATTTTTTCTTAGCAGTCATGCACCTACAAGGAGAGAGCACCAGACTAGGGAAAGAAATGCAGCAAAAACTGAAAAGAAAAGAGAAAGAATTATCCCATTTTTGCCCAATAGAGTACAGATAGTCAGTATTCTTCGGCCTCCCTGGTGTAATTTGGTTTTGGTCAGTCCAGTAAAACAATTGTTCCTTTAACTATAGCAAAGACCAATTTACCGATTATCTGTTTCCTAAAAGCATTGAATGCTGAGTATCCTGTTCCATTTCCTGTCAGATATTCACATGCAATTAGATACAGGCAGTGGGAATGTAATGTAAAATGGGTATTTTGTTCTGAAACGTGGCACTGTGCCTGTGCTCTTCCCCATCTCCTTGAGCAAAGTTCAAGTGCCAAAATGAAAGGCATGTTTAATGCCAAAGGTGATTCAAGTTCAGGCCAAAAATAATTCCAGACAACTCAATTTGGAATTATTTTTCTTCTAAACATTTTTTGGGGGGAAATGAAAATACTGCCAGGTGTTTGAGGCTGAGATGCTAACAGTAAAACCTCTTGCAAACTATTCAAATATCAGCTGCTATTGTGTACAAAGTCCTCCCTATCGCTGTGGAATTTGTAAGAGGAAGCCAACAGAACAGCCAGATTTACAATGTACTTGCAGAATTTTCCAGAATGTTTCGTATTCTTAAAAAAAAAAAATAAAAACACTATGAGAATGTTCTTTTCTTTTAATATTTTTGCCTGAACTCCAGGAAACAGGTTATGCACGTAAAATGTATTTACTGATATCTGATTCTGTATAGTTGTACTTCAAGAAGACAGCCTTGGTAGCTGTTAAATACTTCTTGTGAAATAATGTACATAGAAAAATCCGTATTTGTATATTTGAAGAGTCTTGCTTTTCTTGTATAGCATTGCAGAACATCCGTAGACCTTTTCTCTTTCCTTTCCTTTTTTCTTGTTAGACAATATCCAGTCATTTCAAATGTCTTCTGAGGCAGAGAAGCTACTCACAATGATGATATTTTGAATGTCACATCCAATAGAAATGGTACATGAAGCCATGGATTGGTATCCCACCCCATCCAATATGAATTCCTGGATAAGTCCTGCTATCTGAATAGGCTCTAAAGACAGAATGGCTTTGGAGACAGGGATGCAATATGTGATATAAGCTAACCATGGTCCGTGGAGGGCTCCCAAAATTAGATTTGATAGTACTGTGCTGGAGTAATGAAATGGAGTGACATACCAGTGGTTTTGAGCTTAGCTGCTAAAAAAAGGTTCTGATGAAAGTGATACATTTGAAGTTTTCTGACCAATTTATTTCAGCTCTGTGCAGTGGAATATTTCAGTTCAAAAGTGTCAAGGCAAGAAGAAAAAGAAAAGGCTTTTTTATCAGGTTCTTCTCTGGCAAAGTGAAGTCTTCCTTTCAGCCAAAAAGACTGATACTTATTTTGGCTGGAATGCAGAAATATCCAGAATCCAAAGACTTTGCACCTTCTTGATTGCAGTCAAGTAGGGAATTGGAAGGTCACAGAATCTTAGTGGAGAAATGACTCCGCCCAAGGACTTTGAAAACAAATGCACTTGTAGGCTTTCTGGGAAAGGGTAAACCAAGGAGCCAGAGGCTCAAATATGAAATACTAAATGCACATAAACTAGGCCTGACTGGCAGGTATAAGGGCAGAATGCATAACATGTTCTTGAAGTAACCACACCTAACAGAGGCAGAAAAGTGGACAAGGTTATAGTCTATGCAATGCTGCTTGGAAAAACCCTGCAGAAGGTGGCTGGACAGCCATTCCCTAGAGGAATCTGTCTTGGAGAAGAATGCCATGGGGTGTAGTGTGCGATGGGCACAGACAAGCTCACTCTGACTCTTCTCAGTCAGCTTCACCTGAGGGACCTCCAGCAAGAAGCTGTGGAGCTCTGTTTCATGCTGTGCTGAACCTGGATGAAGATGCAGCTCTGAGCATTCAGGCTCCCAGTAGCTCCAGCGGGACCAGCTGATTTGTGCACCGGATCCAGCTTGTCTCTGGCTGGCTGATGTGAGTCTTTCTATTTCTCCAAGACTTACTGTTAAAGAGTCTCAGCAGGGAGACCTGTGAGAAAGCTCTATAAAAAATGATACATGAAAGAAAGATAGGAATCTATTTTAAAAAATGGAATAGCAAGCATGAAACAAAAATTCATTAAAAATGTATGACTGGAGTAATAGGACTGGGTTTGTTTCGGCATTGGCAGCCTGCAGAAAAAGAGATGGGAGAGAATCACGTTACACAGATGAAAAGGAAGGAAGGCAGAAAACTGGATTAAATAGATAGCTATACACTTTAGTTTTAACGATTATAATTGAGAATCATACAAATTTAAGAACCTTAAAAATCAGGAATGCCAAAAGGGGCAGTTGGATGATGCAGAATTAATTAAGGAGAGAGAAAGACAAAGGCAGAAACCACTTCAGAGGAAACAGAAAAATGAGTGTGAAATCTGCTGACTTCAGTGAAATCAGCATCTCGATCTCCTTGCCAAGAGGACAGAGAAGACATACAAACAATTATATGGAGACTCTCCCAAGAATATATTTCATTGTTATTTTCAAACTAGTCTTGCATAGTCATGAGAATTGTTTTCCAAGCTTTTGAGACCTGAGGCCCCCTTCAGGAAGATGCTGCCACCCACATCCTTACCTTGTAGCTCTGCCAGGTGTTGAGACAGATGTTTTCCTGTTGACATCTGCCCTGCCCACCCTTTCCTTCCTGCTGCAGGGAGGGGTGGTGAACTGGTGAAAGTACTTTCAGATTGTGACACTTGCTCTGATATATTTGGGAGAAGTAAACAACTATTTTTTTTTGTTGTTTATTTGTTAAGAACTTGCAAAATAATAATCCATATCTCCTAGATGGGAAGGTCTTTAAGATCCTGTAGCCTGACCTGGGGCCTGCTAAATGCCATGAAACACCAGCATTTCCACACTAAACACATCACTTCTATCAGTGCCAACTGGCATTTCCCACTTGTTTTTTGTCTCCTGTTTGCCTCTCCCTATCAGTGCAGCAGAGCAGGCAGAATCGTTTTACATGGCAAAAAATCAGCTCAGAAGGAATTGGCCAGTAAACCTGGATTATAGCTACTGCTGAAAGGTGCCAAGTGGTGGCTTCTGGAGAACTTCTTTAGCCACAGTCACTATCAGTTTGTCATGGTCCCTGGTCCTTTGAATAAAGCAGGGGATTAAAGTATGGCA
The DNA here is from genome assembly GCA_013397175.1 of Platysteira castanea. Classification (NCBI taxonomy): domain Eukaryota; kingdom Metazoa; phylum Chordata; class Aves; order Passeriformes; genus Platysteira; species Platysteira castanea. The sequence continues at coordinate 916,121 of VYXC01009176.1, read as the reverse complement.
TCTGGAGCTGGATGAGCTGGAGGCACCCTGTTATGTTAATCTCTGAAAGAGCTTGGAGCTGAGCGGCCTCCTCACCTTCTGGGCTGCCTCTCTGCTACCCAACTGGAAGCACTCCAGGGCAGGCTAACCAACCAGCACCAAGGGTGGAAGTGATCAGACACTCCTGGTAAGATGTGCAACCTCCACTCACTCGAGTAAACCCATGATATATCAGCCTGTGGCATTAAATGGTCTGGAAAATAGTGTTCATTCTTCTCTTTCTTGCCTCAGCAAACTGTAGCACCCCATGTCCTTTGCTGTCCTCTCCTTCACACAGCTTCACTCACTTCTGAGTTTTGTCAGGATGGTAGATGATTAATTTTTTAAGCCAAAGCCAAAACCCAACTTTCCCATGGACAGAGAAGATTAAAACTGATCTATTGAGGTTGATAGTGCATGACCTCAGTTTGAACTTCAAAAATGAGTTAGCTTGATTTCAAAATACCTTGGTAATTCTTTGAATTTATTACAGTGTCCTTTTAGGAGAGAAAACAAACCCAAATCCTCCTTGGCTGGGTTTAACTGTCTGTGTCACATTCTGCAAGTTCATATTGAATCAAAACTCCCAGGTTCGCTGTAGACAGATTACAGAAACTCGTTAAATTTGGAACTGGGAGCTGAAGTCACTAAAGTAGCTGAAGGCTGGGGAGTGGAAACAAGGCAAGTTTTAAAAGCTGCAGCAGATGTGAATAGTGAATCCAAGGATAACAGCACCTGTCCCCAGGTCCCCTCTGCCAGTGTTTGCCCTGCTGCATGCAAGGCCAAAGTCAGTTACTTGCCAAAGTATTCTCAATGAAAGATTTTCTACCTGGCATGGACTGCTTAGAGGTTGATAGAAAACACTGCATAAGATTTTTCTGCAATAAAAGATCCTAGAGTCCATGTCTAGACAGAGAAAATCAGGAACAGGCTGGGGTTTAAGTATTTAAATACCTAGGGACTACCACAGTAATCCTAGCTCAACCAACACCCATCTCAATATCGTATGCTCAGAGTGTTTAAGAAGAGCAAATTCCTCAGGGTGAATTCCAGTCTTCATCTCTGTCCTTGAAAGAGAGAAGTCACATCCTTAGTCTTTCCTTGCAGCGAGTCCTTGTGATGAAATGGTACCTGCAGTTTTCTCTGGTTCAGGGATGTTTCCAGTCTCCGCTCCATCAGTTTCCAGTGTGGCTCCCACAGCAAAAGAGTTACTCAGAGTCTCTGCACTGAGCTCATCATGCACAAAGTGTCCAGAGAGATGGCTGGCAACATCCAGAAGTAAACAAAGAGGTGATTGTTTATAAAATAACACAGGTCAGAAGCCCCAATCCAAACCTGGCTCCTGTTTTGCCCAATATGCAAGGATAGACAAGGTTTTCATTTTATAAAGTTCAATAATTAAATAAACAAGGCAGAAAAGTGGTGGAGAAACAAGGTTTGGTTTTATTCCATAAGTTAAGAAGGACAGAATCTACTGGTTATCACATTTATTCCAAAGCATTACCCCAGATATAAGGCTTCAGAGCAACACAGTAACTGCTTTTGTTCCATTTTTCCCCACATAAATGTCTGAAAAGTCTTTCCAGAAAAAAATCAGCAGGCTTCCTTGCTAAGTTTACATTTTGATGAAATGACAATTTTTTTTTTCAACAGTGAAAAAACAAAAAACCCAGCAGAACTCCTCATCATGTCTGGCTAAAGTTCACACTGCATTATGAGTTCGACTTAGAAATGTTTCCTTGAACTCCTCCATTCCTGCTCTGCTCTCTGGTGCATGGCCTCCTGGGAAAAGCACGTTTGTTCTCCAGGAAGTTTTAGATAAATCAGATTAGGCACTTTTGAGGCAGTACTGTGGAAACTTAGAGGGTTTAATTCTCTTTTTGATTTTGGTGGCATCAGGGGAAAAATTAAAAAAAATATCTGGACCTCAGGACTAGAGCAAACTAGCAAAAATATTTTTTATATAT
>VYXC01009176.1:876586-914082 GCA_013397175.1 Platysteira castanea | reverse complement strand
ACACACATATATATGTAAGTATATATATAATATTTAATTCATTCCTGCTTTTAAAACTGCCTATTTACCTAGAAGGCTGATTGATTGATTTTGATGCAATCTGCACCAAATATTTGAATCTCTGAGAACTTCTTAAAACTTAAGTGGTATTTACAACCTTTTTCATAGCTCAGTGCTTGTGGAGTTTGTAATTGCTGCTGGGATCTCTGGAGGAATTTGTATTCTCAGGCAGATAAACCACTTTGAAGATCAAAGTTTCTCAAAGCTTAAACTTACATAGAAATTCAATGTACTGTATATAAAGTCTGGAGTTTATGCCACCCATGTACATTTTATAGCCATGTTTGAAACCAATGGAATTAATCCTGATTTATTTTCATACCTATGAAATAATAGCCAGGCCATTTAGCTGTACAATCTTTGCAGCAGTTAATTATTTCATCAGATCTTGCTATATTCAAGTAGGAAGTCAGAGAAAAAAAGACCATTTTCTGTTATACTTGCAAACGCAGCAATTAGTAGACAGAACCTCATGAATAAATAAAAATTTACTGCTGACCTCTCATCTATACATATTTTATACCCTTTTATGATTTAAAGTAAGCAGTTGATTTAGACCTAAGTTAGAGTCTGTGTTTTGACCATATCTGAAATATCTGCAATGAACTTTTTCTACTCCAATGTGCAAAGTGAATAACTACAATTTAAAATTTATATTGCCTTAGTTACAAACACTTAGCTACATGTCAACAAACCCATCTAAACAAACACTTTTTCCTTTTTGTTATGACTTCTCAGAGAAAGAGAAGGAGAAGGACTCAGTGTTCTGAAGAAAAGCAGTGTGTGTATGTTTGCTACTGCCTTGTGCCCTTCCACTGAGCTGTCATATTCCCAAGTGGGATCCTGGGACTCCAGGTGTGGCTGCAGTCTGCTGGGGAGAGATGAAAATGCTGTTGCTTGCATTTTGAGACCAAGCCAGATGGCAGAGTGACATGTGGGTCAGGCGTGATGTGGCAGCTAACGGTGCCTTCAGCCCTTTAACCTGGCTCATCTCCTCGGCCAGTGAGGGACTCGAGGACATGCTTAACTTTTTGCTGTTAAAAATGAAACTTAGGCCTGTCCATAGGTGTTTTGTTAATCAGGATTGGATTTCATCACATGTTTTGTTAAACTATTGTCTTAGACCTTTGGATTGTTGCTAAAACATTGTCTGTAAGCTATGCAATAGAGGCTTGGTCCTTTGAAACTCTTGTCATGCTCCCTTCAAAATGACTAAAGGAAGTAATAAATGTCCAGACTTCTTTAGGACTGGTATTTTAATAACACTTTTTAAAATTTTATGTGTCTATTTTATTAAATATTTGCAAATGTATGTAAATGTAATAATGCATGGGACTATACAATAATGATCAAACACATAAATATTTAAGATGCTCATACTGTAGATGACATTCCTCATGGTGATGGAATTGCAGACAATTTTCATTTCAGTACAGGCTGACTAGAGACTGATGATGTATTGAGGATAAATCTTCACCTTCCACTCCATAGAATGCCCCAAACTAGTGCCTTAAAGTGAGCTGTTTGCTAGATAAATCTTCTTTGTCATCTGTTTGTTTTGACAGTTTTACTTCAATGCTCCATCTGTCTGTCCTCTATTACATTTACCAGTGGGGAAAAAAATCCGTCATCTATTACTCTCCTGAAGACCCTGTTGTTGCATCAGGAGGAAAAGCATATTTGCCTGGGTATGTAAGGGGTGAGGGGGTGTGAACTTGAGATTTCAAAACGGCCAAGTGCCAGCCTAGTGCAGCTTGTGCCATGTGTGGAACCTAGAATTCACCCTTTAAGGAATGACCCAAATACCAGTGGCACTGAGAGATGACAGTGGCAATAACCACTTGGTTTGTCTTTACCTGCAGGACAAAGACTTTGCCTTTGGTTACTTTCTATCCCTTACTCCACTTTTATCAGTACCCTTTTCTCCCACAACATCCGCTCTGTCCACGCAAACCCCAAGGCTGCGGTGGGGCAGAGGCAGCCACTGTTCAGCTTCTGTCCCGTTCTGTCATCTCGTGACCGGGGATATATCAAGTGGTGTAACTGGAAATGAGACTGGCAGAACAACTGTTCCGGTCTTCCCACTTCTCCTTCCTGGCCTGCTAAACCTTCTCTTTCTGACTCAGCAACAGTCAGAACTGTCCTCATAACTGAGTATATAAATATACTTTATCTCCCTTGGTTCAACACATGAGGTAGTGAGAAATAAAATGAAAAAGTTTCAGATGCTATAAGCTTCCTGTGTACCCTTTCCTACCTAATCCAAGGCACCGAGTCTGTAGATAAGAAAAAAGCCTGCTGGGATCACAGTAAAAAACATTCTGTTTGTGATGCTGTTCACTATGATACCTCAGAGAACCCTGATGGATGATGTATTTGCAATAATGTTTACTCCATGGAGAAAACTTTAAAAAATCTTTAATGATTACTGCTCACAATGTGGTTCTTTCAGGAGCTCTGGATGTAATGAAATGGTTCTTGGTCAAAAAAAAAAGATCTGTGGTCTTTGTCTGCTCAGATGACATTAAGAATGTAAAACTGTGGAAATTTACCAGAAAAAAAAGTCAGAAGTTCACTCAGCTGGAGCTATCAGAGACACGACAAACTGAAAAGCTGACATCTAGCACCCCTCACTGAATAAAAAGAAATAAGAATATTCCTAATTTCAAGGAATTTGTTTAAGTAAGTATATCCACACAACCCTAGTAGGTGTCTTACACTGTCCTCCATGTGTTTAACTCCTGTTGAGGTCAGTGTCTGCATTTGCTGTCTTTACTGAGATGGCCCTTAGCCTGCATCTCAGACCAGACCCACCACTGGACCTTCACCAGGGTCCTCTGCTGGATTTAGGTGGAGCTGGGATGTGCCCTCCAAAACATTTGGAAACATTTGGCTGCCTTGTTTCTGCTCAGCACTTTTTAACCAACATGCAAGCACCAGGCTGCTGCATGGGGGGAAGGCAAACTAGACATGGCTGTGAACATGGACACACGTACAAGTATTAGTGTTGCATAGCCACAGCTATTGCGACTTGGGTGCACACACTAAAGCTAAGTGAGGAATAGCTACTCATTCCAATGACTATATCCCTAATGAATAAATAATGTTTGGCCAGGAAAGGAGAAGAAGCTTGGCTGAGTCTCAAGCCTTGTTAGGACTAGGGTTCATATTCCTACACCAATAGTTATTCGGGGAATGCAGAATAGCTCTTATAGAGGATGCTGAAACATGGTCAGCTGACAACAGCAAATGGACTGCCCAGGTACTCAACCAGATAACTGGGCAGCCTGGTCCAAAGATGTGCTCTGGGTATGGATTTGGGCTGGATGTCTTGACCTCACCAGGTGCCCTAACAGTAACCTATTGGCTTTCCTAGAGGAGCAAAAACATCTCTCTTTCTCTTTGGCATTTTGACTAGAAATCCTATCCTACCATGGAAACCTTTCTTATGAAAATTTCATCAAAACTGGCATATTCCCAAGAGAAGTCTCCATTTCAATAAAGTGGCATTTCCCAATGATAAACTATGTTTCTGGAAAACGCCCAAATAACTCTACTGCTTGGCACCTGTTTAAGTTGCTAAATATTGGATCAAGTGATTCACATTACCATGGAATACCATAGTTTTTTTCATTATATGATACTTGGAACAAAAGCTCTTTTACAGTACCGAAAACCACTCAGAGAAGGGTGAGAGCTCAGGTGACCATTCAACACCTGAGACTCCCACTGCATGATCAAAACCCTCATGCTTTACCCAAGATGAAGCGCTGGCAACAATGCCTCCCCAAGGCGCATCTGTCCCTTTATGCTGTCCCTCCTACATTCCCCTGACATGTTTCTGCACACACATGTTTAGGGAAGTTAAACCTGGTTTTAGAAAAGCAATCCAGTGTGTTTCTGTGAAAGTAGGCTTGGTCCACCATCCGTCACAGCTTCACAGACTCTGCCCAGACAGGTGAGAAAGTCCAGCAACAGCGCAAGATCGAATGCAGGTGGGCAGAGTGGCAAAGCAGACTTGTGGGGACCTTGTTGCTGGTGGCAAACAACAGGCCTAGGGGACAGAAAACCAGAGCTAAAACGTGTGATGCTGCTCCTATTTCAAGCAGGTATTTGGTGTAAAGATTTGATTCTTGCAGGCTTGATTCAAAACTTACCAATGCCCATAGAAATCCCTTTTACTGACTTCAGGAGTTCTGGTCTCTAAAGTTATTCTGTGTTCTAATTTATGCATAAGAGCCAAACCAAATAATGTTTGCTTTTGGTAGGACAGAAATAGCAAATCCCTGAATATATTTTCTTTTCTTCAGAGATTATGAAGCTTTCTTACTCAGATGGAAACCTCAATGGTAAAATTCATCCTCATTTTATGTATCTAATGTCTTTACGTAACTAATGATCAGGCATGATTCATCCCAGCTACCTGAGATGTCTGCTTTGGGATGGAACAAAAGGCACCCCAGGCAACACTGACCTCCCATCTGACCATTACCGATGAATCCTCTTCCAGTTGTTGGAAATAGAAAACAACAGCTCTTCAGAGGCACGTTAACATTTGAGTCATGATGTTTGTAACAAGTTTCTTGATGACTCAGATGACATAGCTTCGAAGGGGTGAAGCATGGCTAGTCTGAAATTCTTATTTTCTCTCTGTTTATGCATACATATACACACAGAGCTACTTTAAATACATAAATGCTGAAAGCCCATTTTCTTCCATAAATGGTAGATTCTCCACTACAAAGACTCAACTCCTTGAGCCCGGCACCTTGTGGGGTCACTTACATGACTGCAAAGTGGATGCTCACTCCTATTGTGAGCTTTATATCTGCTTAGCACGGCTGTGAATGGCCAGATTTAATACAGGATGGCAGAGAACTGAGTCCTTAGGAGTTTTATTCTCTTTGACTGCAGATTTTTTATCCCCTCAGTGCACAGCTTAAGCAAGGAGTTTCCAACAGGCAATCAAAACATGCACTTAACCCAGTGAAACTCTGAGGAGAATAACATTCTCTTTGACAGCAAAACTGGTGACTAATTGACAGCAGGTCTGAAAATCATCAGGAAATCATGAGATAAATACAGGTGCATTTCCTTCCTCTTCCCTCCCAGATACAAATCAAATGTAAATGGTTATTAAAAAAATATCTGTGTGACATTTAATGGCTTCAAAGGCTGTTGGACGCTAAAGTTTTTTATTTATTCCTACAGCATATGGAAGATAAGAAACAGCACGGCAGGACATGGTGCTGTGGAAAGAACCCCTGCCATTTCCAGCTGGTACCCTGAATCAATGTAAATTCATTGACCTCTCTGCTGTGGCTGTGGATGGGACTCCTTGTGACACGAGTTCCTGTTCACGGGACCCTTCTCTTCAGTGTGGCATAGTCTGCAGAGTTAGGACATCCCAGGGAGCAAGAAATAAATAAGTGGCTCTTCCATAGTTTTTCTTAGCTTCCCTATTGGTGGGATAATTATAGTTTTAAATTGCTCTTATTAACTTAATGACCTGTTGTTCCTTGAGGAGAATACTGTGAGATTTATCCTGGTCCTGGCAAACAGCAACTGTCTGGTCCAGCTCACATGCTGCAGGCTGGAGACACTTGGCCTGGACATCGAGAAAGTCCTCCTACTGATGGATTTTATGGTGAATGAGTTTCCCATTCTCTCTGAAGTTTTCAGGACCATCCCAAAATGCAGAACTTGAGTTCTTGTGGATATTTGTAGGCCTTGTAGGTTTTTCTGCTCAAATAGGATGAATACTGAACAACTCAACTCCTATTTTGGAATGTTACCACAGAAACCAACAGGTTTTGGGGGTGTTGGTAGGACAGAGATTTTAAAAGATCTTTTTCAATGCTTTGTCACTCTGTTTAAATTTGGGCCAATAAAGTGAGTCCAGAGTGGTGTGTCTGCAGAGCGCTGTGAGGCTGAGAAGAACTTTCTGAACTTCTGTACCTAGGAAACATCATGAGAAGGTAAAAAGCATTGCAAAAGGTCGTTGAAGAGAAGGCAAGGTTGGGATTCATGTTATCTGAGTATGAATGTAGCACTTTATACCACACAGAGGTCAGCATCTGGGTTAGTCCTTGTGTCTTGACAAATTTACTTTTCAGATTTGACACTGATTCCCAGATGGAATGAACTGCCCTGTGGGAATTCTTTTTTCTCTCCACTGACTACAGAGAGAGTCTAAACAGTTCAGCTGCAGACATCTACAGTGAAGCCCTGACAGTAGCCGAGGCAGCATTTAATGCACCAAGTGAACCAGCAGAAGCAGCAGCTTAGGGAGATGGGAACAGGATCTAAGTTAACACTATGAACACCAATCCCTTGATAAAATCATGCTGCCACATCATTTTTCACTGCAGGAACTTGATGCAGAAAAATGCACCACTCTTGCTGCTGAAATGTCATAGTAGCTCCCTGCAATGGTGTCTGGATCAATATATAAATGTAAGAAAGGCTGGAGTCTGTGAGGGTCTGAGAGTCAAATGCAGAGTCACTTTCTGTCCACCATTTTCTGCAAAGACTCCAAACCAGGTTAATTATTAGCTTATTTCCAGTTAGGAATTTGTAGCAGTTGAGTCAGTGCTGCGAGGGTTAGGTCTCAACCTGAGGGAAGTATTTTTGGGAAGAAAATCCCTGTTAGTAACTGAAAAACCTCAGTCTCATAAAAGATTAAATCTAATTTCTGTGGAGAAAGTAGGGTTAAACACATGTGTGGCTGCTGTGGATATTCCTTTGCCACATGGCTTTCTTTGGGACTCTTGTTTGTCCTGCCCTCCCACGGCTCTCTTGGGAATGACTGGATGCCTTTTCCTTGGAAGTCAAGGCAGAAATGTGAAAGTATGAGCATAAAATGAAAAGCTCTTCAGTCAAAGGATTAGTTCAAAGAGAGAGTGAGAGGAGTACATCCCAAACATATCAATATCAATGAGGCCTCTCTAATATGCCTTGATATGCAGTTGTGCAGACCTATCAAAGGTGTTAAAGAGACAGCTAAAGCAAGAAGAATCCTAAAGTTGAGTAAAGTAAAAGTCACAGATCAAACCTTATTAATACCTGTCACTTACAACACCCACGTCAGAAGAAATTAGCACCTCTTGGCAAAAATCCCACATGTACACAAAGCAAGTAATGCACAAGAAAAGGCAAAAAAGGGATGAATATTAAAGCAATCACTCAAAGGAAGGATTCATCTCCTGATCCTAACTACGCATGAAGTAAAAAATAAAATGTCTATAGAGAAATTTTATAGGCGGAAAAGCAGCTGGGTGCACCAGGGACCAGAGTCAAAGCGTGGAAGCTGTGAAGAGCAGATGAAGAACTCAGTTTGATCAAATGGGAATGATTAAATATCAGTGAACTGAGAAATAATGAATACTTAGATGAGTAATGGGGCTAAACACTGATTAAAACTAAGCACCTGTTTAGAAAGGAAACCAATCATTTTAAAGTACCAAAAAAAAGAAAGGTTGAAGTCAGAGCAGTGACAAATATTGCTATGACAGAAAGCCACTACAGTACTCTGGTTGAATAGAGATAACAGAGGTAAATAACTTAAAAGTCATGAATTCAAGGGGTGTGTGTGTGTTTGATTTTCTTTCTTCTTCAGTACAGGTCAAAAGGACTGGAGTTTGCAGTCATGTTGATGGAAATGAAAAGACCAGAGGAGAGCTAGGGAAAATGACAATTGTTCTGTGTCTAATTTACCATGAGATGAGGGAACACATAGTGATGAGCCACACAGTCATCTTTCACTGTTTTGCTGCTCTGTACAGCTGCAGTGGCAATACTGTGTCTGTCATCCATTAACTTTTGGTGTCTGTAAATGTACAATTGCCCCTTGCTGTCAGCCATGATCAAGTATCTGAAGTTCTCCTAATCTCTAACAAGACTACTCCATGCACCTTTTCTGATCACTTTGACTGGCTTTATAATCCCCACTATAAGCACAAATTAATAATTTTCTATTGAGTTTGGGGGCACAACAGCCTTTGGGAATCTGATTTTCCAGTATGTTGTGTTTGTGTTTTCTGGCCATCCCCCTCATCAAACCCAACAGGTTTCATTTTCTCCTGGCCATGTGAGGCCAAGGATGAGAGCGTGTGTGCATGTAGGTGTGTCTCTATACAGGGGAGGCTGGCACTACACTTTTTACTGAGGGAGGTACAGATGCTGCAGCCTACTCACTCTCTCTTCTCCTCTTGGACTCCTACCCTCAGCAGCAGCTAGAAATACTCCAGAGACTGCACTAACCTACGCTGGCTGGGAATGGTGCCAAAGTGGCTGTTGGCTGAGAGTTGCTGAAGTCTGCTTCAGCGTGGCCTTTCATACCCTCTGTTCGACCCTCCTAAACCCTGGGGGATTTGTACCCCTCTGAGCCTCATTATACCATCCATCAAAGAGTCCCCACATGAGGGTAAATCTCAACTGGCCAAGGAGAGCTGGAGGTTGGGCAGCACAAAGACCTTCATTCACTCTCCAGCAGAGGCTCTTAATTTTTAGGCTTGCTGACTGCTTATATACAGTGTGAAATGCTCAAAGTGACTACTTCCTGGGATAAGGAATTAAAACAAACACGTAAACAGAGAAGCAATGTTAGCATGTTTCTTCCCTATTATTTAAAACAGTTTTACGACCTGAAAAGGATATGCGGACTGATTTTGGCAGTGATCACTCATCTAATCTACTCCACAGATACATGCATCTGTCTTCTTACTTACAGCATCAGCTATCACCATGGGACTCTGTCTTTATTTTCTTCAACAGATTTTTAGTGGGTTCTCTAGACCTAAAAATAAACAAGCTCTCCTGGGGAATATGTTTCTCTCCTCAACTCCCATGTGCAGGTTGCAGTATGATTCCTACTGGCTGTTTGGAGATTTATATTCCAGAGCTCTGCACAGACCTGCCAGGTGGCAGGATGGGAGTGGAAGCCAACAGATGAATTATAAAAGTCACTGGGTGTTTGCAGCAAAAGGAGCACTGACTTCCATAGAAAACAAGGGGACTGATCTTGCTTACCCTTTTGCATTTGATATTGAAATTGTCATTGTGGAAGATAAAACCTTCTACAATGGGATTCCCCTATTGGCCAGGCATCTCCATACCAGCTCTGCTGCAAAATATGATGAACTATAAACTGATCTGAATTACTTTGTGCATACCTATCTCAAATATGGAAATTCCTTCCTTTTTGCATGCACCTTCAGGTCCCTCAGAGTCAAAACCTTTGTGCCTGCAGAACTAGATCATTAGGACACTGGCTATGAGCTCTGCTTCACTATCTGAGTCAATTTGATGCACTTAGGGGATTTAAGTTTTTAGTTACTGCACTTGGAGAGTTGTCTTACATGAAGAACTCTGAATCACAGAATGAGAAAAAAAGTCTAGGCTGGAAGAGACCTCTAGAGATCCTAGTCCAATCTCTTGTTGAAAACAGACTTTAGATTAGGTTATCAGGGCCTTGCCAAGTCCAGTCTTGAATATTTCCATTGAGGAAGATTCTCCTGCTTTTTTGGGCAACCTGTTCCAATGTTAATTGTTCTCACAATGAAGCATATAGTTTATATCCAGGTGGAATTTCTCTTAAATCCAATTGTGTCCACTGCCTCCTGTCTTCTCACTGTTCATCTTTGTGAAGAAAGTACCTTCTTCTTCTTTATACCTACCATTAAGTTTGGAAGATTATTATTAGATTCCCACTAACCTCCTCTTCTCATGGCTGAACAAACCCAGTTCCTTCAGCCTTTATCCATACATCAAGTTCTCCAACCTTCTTGTCATGCTGAGATTGTCTCAGATTTTTAGCAGCTCCAAGTCTGATCTTGGCACTTACTGGCCATGTTGAGTCAGGCACAAAACACAACCATGCAAAAAATGACCTGTCTCCTGCTTTATATAGCCCAAGGCAGCTTTGCGGCAGTGATGTAAGAACATGTTGGGCTGTGAGTCCTGCACTCAGTCTCTGAGGCTGCCAGGCTGACACAGCTCAGCTCTGCTAGGCACACACACAGACACACACGCACACACAGAGTCCCTCCCTTGGAAAGCTGGTTTAACTGATCTCTTTAGAATGCTTAGGCCATATGGTTCTGATTATTTATAAAGATAAAAGTGTGTATTTTTCTCTGTCTAAAAATAACCAGACTCAGGGAAGGAAGATGCTTTTGTGTAAATTATTTAAAAATAGGAAAGCTGCTAATCCCTGGAGAAAACCCTCGCTAGTGCTGGATGCGGTTCCAGGAAACCCCTGAGAGGACAGGACAAGGGGTCTGTCTGCTCAACCATGCTTCAACAATGTCCTTTTACACCCTCAGTGTGACCACCCTGACTGCTCCCTCTTGAGCTAGTGCACATTCCTGCAGAACAGCTGATGAAAGGCAGCTGCAGGGCAAATATAACTCAAGGCATTCTCTGTTGCGGCTTCTTTCCTCTCTCTACACTTCGAGATTTTAACGATGTCCCTTAAACTCTCACTGAATGGGGCTCTAATGAGGCTGGAAGGCTGAAGGCTGACATCTGTCACTGCTCAAACTCATTTAATTCATGGGTTCAGGGTCTAAGCTGCTGTGGTGGAGGTTGCTGTAAACTGCCCAGCAGCCTTGGGCAAGATGAACAACGTGGGTATATGTGGTGAGGAAATTCAGGTTTAAGGTGGGAGTGTCCATCTAAGGTCAGCACTGGGTTGGATGAGTGGCCCCAGGTATGGCTGAAGAACATGAACCATCCCTCTCTTCTGCTCCTCCTTCTCTGCTTTGAGGCTGATGTCATAGGCAGGGCAAGTATGGCCTGTGGCTCCTTGAAGCCACCGTGTGCCCCCTCCATCTCTGCCACCCTTGGCTGGCTGTGCTGCACCTTGCCACAAGCACAGAAGGCAGCCAGGCCATGGCTGCCTTCTCCCTGGTGGTGTGTGGCAGTTGGCTGTCCTAGAACTGTGTCCTCCCACTGTACCGAAGGATTTCAGGAGGTTAAACACACTAACACTTAGCAAGGTCTCAGATGCAAGTGTGAGCATGATGGAAAGTGTGAGTGCTGTTCATTCTGGTTCAAAGAAACAATTAAACTTTGAATTTCTTCTCAATTATGGCATGATTCCTTATGACTTTCTCTGTCTTTTTGCTGATGCTGAGCAAAAAAACCTGTTTATAAGATTTATAGTTACATAGAGTTCTCCCTAACAAGGACTTTCTATGGAACAATTCATAACCTTCCTTCACCCCCTTTCATCCCCAGTCTCATGCTGTAGGAAAGTGTTTCTTCAGGGTGAAATTGTGAGGGGACCAGCTATTTCTGTCTCCCTGACATTTCTCATTACAGTCTTCCTCATTCCCCTAAATTGTTTGTTTCTGACTGTCAGCATTGCACAAGCTCTTTTATGACAGTGGAGGAGATCTGACATTTAGCTGAGCTTTGCATTGGTTATTCGGGTGTAACAGAGCAGTGAATGGTTTTTATTGATACTATTGTCGTTTTCTGAATTTGCTCTGGGAATGTAAAAAGCCATCATTCTGCATCCCAGTTTTTCTCCTGCGTTAAGTGCTGGCCTGTTAGACCACTGTCTCCCTCCAGTTTCTCAGAGGATCCAGACTTGTGTCCCATTCAGGGCTGCAGATCCTATAAGCTTTCACGGCTGCCACTGCTGCACTATGATGCACTCCATTTCATGCTCCCAACACTTCTGTGAAGAAGTGAAAATACAGTTGCACCCATGCTGTACGTGGGGTCTTGGAACATAAGCAGATCCCTATAATCTGTCTTTGCACACTGGAAGTCTGTGGGAGGTCAAGAGCTTAGCTCCAATTCCCCCCTTGGAAGCAAGTGGTCTCACCGCTGGAAGATCTCTTCATCCTTAAAACTACCTCCCTCCAGCCCTCTGGGACCTCATCTTTTGCTTCTGTTTCTCAATCAGTGCTTTCACAGCAGAGCTCAGGCTCAGAGCCTTGCTCTGGGCTGCAGTGCAGAGCACTGAACTGGCACTGGTTGAGGGAGAGGACTGCCAAGGAGTGGGGTCCAGAGGCTCTCAGCAGAGTGGTGGATGACAGCCAGCCCCAGCCACATGGCATCTTCTTCCTGTGCTTTGGGAGCAGGGAGAGGGGGTTAGTCTTTCCCACCTTGCCTTCAAGTGACCAGCAATATGGAAATGATCTCAGTCATGTCTCATGGGAGACCAGATTCCCTTATGCATCCCTTCAGAATTCCCTGGACTGAGGTCCAGTAGATGAGCTGCTGTACCATATCATGTGCATAATAAGGATTACTATGGAGCACAAAGTTTTTGAGATAAAATTGTTGGACTTTGGCTTGATCTATGATAGAAGACACAAAGAACTGTTGAATCGGGATTCCCTGCTCATTTGAAGCAGGTTGATGAAGGAACTGTTCTATCTGCCACCTTCTCTTCCTCTAAAGGACGCTGTGATTAATTACTGACAGGTAGTCAGGAAAAGAGATTTCTTCTCTGCTGAACAACACCTACTTTCCGTTTTCATGCTGGTGACAGAAATGGTGTTATTGTCTCAAATTCTCACAAGATATGTATTAATTAGTAGCAAGACTGAGTTCCACAGATCCAGCGCTTATCCCTGACTCATTTCTCCAACATAAGGACTGCCACTGGAATTTCTCCTTGGAGAGTTTAAAAAGCCCCAAACAAACCAAACTTTCAAAACTATATGTTGCAGAGATGTCATAAGGGACAAGCATTATTTCTGTGTGGGTCTGAGAGTCGCTCTGGGGCTGAAAGAGCATCTCAAACATAGTTAAAGATATTCTGTTAAGATGACCTCCTGATTACCTTCTTTCATCACAAGCAATTCCTAATTGTCAGAAGTCATCCTTTTTGTTGTTGTTGCAGTGGATTTCAAGGACTAAGAAGAGTAAAGAATTTTCCTCCAGGCAAAGAAAGGTAGCTGGAGATTTACACATGTTTTCAGTGGAAGGACACCAAATCCGTATGTCTACATTTGGAAGCGTTCTCTATTGGTTTTGGACATGAAAATAATGAAGTTGAGATTTCTGTTTTGCAAAAATATGAAGTCTAATGGACAGAAATCAGTCCACAGAGCCAATTTTGGATTTTATGCTCCATTTTTTTTGGATTTAAAGAACTTTGAAAGGTAGGCTAATTCCAGCCCAGAGGAGATAAAACCCCTGAAAAATTCTTATTCCACTTTCAACTAACTAGCAAAAAAGAAGGCTGCCTTACTTCAGGTTTGTTCCCAGTACATTTCCCAAATTCTTGTTTGCTCATATATTTTGATTTTTTTCTTGCTTGAATTTTTTTCTTTGTTCAAGTTTTAAAACCTATCACTAAGCTCAAAAGTAGCATGGGGTCCTGCTGTTATCAGACTAGCCTCAGTAATTTTACTTAAAAACTTCTGTTTAAGTGTTAGTCAACTTCAGGGTCTGCAGACTGGGAAGAAAATATATGGATTTTTTAGAAATTGTACCAATACTGAATTTAAGTTCTGTGAAATGAAGATTCAAACCAATAGAAATATTTCCATATTTAAGCATTCCAATGAAAACAATTTTAATTGGAATTATTCCCTTGCTGGGTTTATAAGCCAAACACTGCACCATTTTGCTAGAAAAGAAGAGCCAGATTTTTTAGCTTCCAGTAAGTTTTACAGTCTATTTTAATTCTTTATGTGGAGTGAAATACAGTAAGTATGGAATGACAAAATTGAAATGCAAATTAAGTTTTTAAAATTATTTGCTGTGAGAGATACAGAAATGGAAATGCACTGAAAAATGTGATCTCAGGGTTGAACATTTCTTCTGCTTAATTTCAAATCAGAGAGAAAGTTCTGTACTTTTGAATTGCATCTTACAGCTGATGTTTGCAATGCTATCCCTGGTGTGTAATACAAAGGAGTGCTAATTACTTAATGATGTGGACAGGCTGTCCATGGGAATGGGGAAAGTTGGAAATAAGAAAGATGAGCAGAAGGAAACGAAGACAGCAACATAATGTAAATAATGAAATTCGTAAAGCTGCGTCCTGAAAAAACTTCTGGATTATCATAGCAACAAAAGCCAGGAGCATGGCATGGGCAGCATCTCCATCCCCCTCAAAGACTGCTGCTGCTGAAGAGAAGTGAATGTCTGGGATAAGCTTTGCAGAGGGCTTTTTTGGGATCCTTTGCCTAGAAGTTTGGAATCTGTTCCCTTAGCTGCAGATGCCTTCTAAGAGATGCATAAATGTGCCTTCTGGCACCCACTGTTTTTCTTTGGCAGAGCTTGAACCCTTCACAAACAGGGACTGCTTCCTGGAAGAGCACTGTCTATGCCAGCCCTGAGGAATGATCTTGCATACCTAATCCAGGCCTGAAGCCGAAATAGCCCTTCACAGCATGTTGTTTCTATACTTAGACAATAAATACCATACCAGTGCCCTCTCTCAGACCCCAGACCATAGCCAAGATAGAGTTTGGGAGACCAGACCAGAGAGGACCAAAGAAGATGAGGTTCCAGCAATCCTGTAAGATCTTGCAGTGTCAGGAATTTACTTTAGGAGTTGAATCTGGATGTTATCTTTGTGTCTACATGAGTCTTGAAAGACAACTCTGTAGATAACACTGTAAGTCACCTTGGTAATGAGGCAATTTCCATTTCAACAATCCTATAAGTTTGTGAGCTTCCAATGAAATTGCCAGGGGCTGGGTTTTTGTCTTTGGTGGAAGCATGTCTAGATCTATGTTGCTTCATAACATTTTTTCCTACATGTTAAAGCTTGGGACAGTTATATAATTCATACACCAAGTAGAAATAATAAATTATCAGTGAAGGGGGCTTAAAATTCACTGTACATAAGAAAGGATGATCATTATAACTTATTATGAAGTTCCCCTTACTGCCAAGCCTTGGGGTTCAATGCCGTAACATAATAAAGCCAGTGAAGCTCAGTGATTAAACTCTGCTTCCTCAACCCCTTTAAATTCAGATGGGAAAAATGCAGGAAAGAGGTATGACTTAAATGGTGATGGAAGGGAGTGGTAATAACGCTAAGTCAAAGAGAGGTCATTCTGAAACACACCTTGGGGACAGCAGGTGTGGTAATAAATTAACTGTATATACTTCAAGGCAGGGCAAGAGGGACACAGAGGAATTCCAGTAAAGAGTAACTTGCACATGGCAGAGCCTGCCAAGCAGTAACTTGCTGATTTAGGGTCCATTCTTGGAGAAGCTCCATGCTCAGAACATCCACAGACAATTGAACAAACAGGGGCAGACTTGCTCTTGCACTGCAGCCCCTTTTCCAGCATGGTGCATTGATCCACCAAATGACTGAGGTGGTGCATCCTGGCTGGTGGAAGGCATTGAGAAACAAGGTGCCCTTGGAGGAGTTTTGGATCCATCTCTCCCCCATACCTACACTAAAATTATCACAGTGCCACCTAACCTATTAAGTGGCCCGTGGCTGTGGAGCTGACATCCTACAACAGAAAAAAGTACTTGGGGGAACTGCAGCAGCCTGCCTTCCACAGCTAATCCAGGCAGGAGGGGATTTCACCCCTTTCCTTCCCTCATAAAGTGGAGGGTAACTCAAGGAAGGAGTCAAGGTTTTGAAGTACAGTAAAACTCACGCTGCCCTCCTGTGTGGCCTCATCCTGAGAAGGAATAGCACGGAAACGTGGTGGTGCAGCTACTGTAGAAGACCTAGGAATGCAGTAGCCTGACACCTTCACCCAAACCTCAGATTCAACGATGCACACAAATAGGCTCATTACTGCTCATTTGATCCTTCTCCAATGTTTTATAAACCAAGTATTGAAAAATCAATGTATGAAATTTGAAAATTGTGTCCAGAACCCTCCAATCAGGAGAAACCCAATCCAGCATCAACAATTGCTGAACAGACAGTTTTATGGTTACAGCTTTAAGGCTTTGGAACAAAAAAACTCCTTTTTTTTTGACTTGTAGCAGTTGCTGCAGTTGAATGTTAATCACCCCAGACTATGAAGTTTTGTTGACATTTGTGGACTCTTTAAATTACATGACCTAGATTCTGCATCTCCTTTTGCTCATTTCAGAAGTCCAGATTTAAGAAGCAGATCTCTGATTGTGACACTTAAATGAGCTAAAATTTACGCAAAAGAATGAGACACTCAACAGACAGCTTTCAACATTGCATTTTTTGGTAGGAAGTTTTACTCTGCAATCCCTCTTTTCATCCTGTGTCCATGTGCTGGAAGTGTATGAAGATGAAGTTTTGTGTATTCAAGGATGTTAAGATTAAGCCTTAAATGGAAATCAGAGCACATTTCCATCTCTCTTCCCCCTTTGTTTCTATACTTTGTTTATAGAGATGTCATGGTATACTCAAATATAGCCTTCTACTTGTTAACACTTAGAAAAAACATCTCAGCTCAATTGAGGAAAAGTGGGCAATTTGCCTGTCTAGATTTCTGGAAATAAAGAATTTTAAAATGAAACAAACTCAGATAACCTTCTCAAAAAGCTAAATTTTGCTTTAGGTCTGAAATATCAGTAGTTTGTTCCAATTTTCTTAGTAAGAAAATGACTCATATATTTGTCTAGTTTCTCCCAGCTGAAGGATGTGAGATCTCTTTAGTTAATGGATTTTACATGGGAATTTATGGGAGAAAGGTTGGTGATCTTGCTTTCTAGGGGCAAGTTTAATTCACTATCAAGCATTATAGAGAAATCAGTGGTCATGAGATTCCTTAGAAAATCCTGCCTGAAGAGAGAGTCTTTGTGTATAAGGTATAGAAAAATTATGTTCTTGAGGAATAGCTGATCATCTTCATATATGTCAGGAGCAGACATGACTTCCTAGACATCCAGATCCACACAATAGCCCAGCTCATTCCATCTCAGAAAAGGAGATTGTATCACAGGGGCATGGAGTAAGAAACAGCTTGGAAAAGGAGAGAAATGGAAATGATATCTCCATGTGGTTAGACAGAGGACAGCAATATGTAAGAACTTACAGATTCAAAAAATGGGGAAGAAAATAAGCTCTGAAACTCAAAATGGACAACTCAAAAAGTAGCTAAGATGGGCTGAAAGAGGTGAACAGTCTTAGGAAAATTAAGCAAGTCTCCTGAAAAGAGAATAGTAGAATAGTGCAGCAACTTTCCAGGAGAAGGTGAGGAAGCTTTTAACTACACACGAGATCCTAAGGTATGGAGGGACAATCCCCTGGCAGTGACCTGCACTGTAACTGGTGACATCATAAGAAGATTCATTACACAGATCCTGGGAGACATTGCAAATGGGAGAGAATCCCTCTGGGTTGTAAAGAGGAAAGGTGCTGAGGAAGAGAGGGGGACCCTTTTGGCTCTGTAAATTTGGACGGGAAAGGAAAAAGAGAAGACACTTTTCATCTCAGCTCACGTAGCCATTATATATTGTTGTGTATAATTCCGAGTCATATATTATTTCAGGTCAGAAACACTGCTGGACTTCAGCTTTGAAATACTGAAGTGTAAGATGTTTAATAGCTGAAACTTCTGCCTGTCTTTCATTGGACAACACAACTCTCTTCTCCTTAAACCTCTGTTTGCAATTTGGGAACACAAGTAGCAAAGCCTGTAATTTGTAACTCTGTAAATTGGTTATCCCAATATCCTTAAGGGATATTCAGATATCATTTCATAAAATGATCTTCCTAACTCAAAACAAGAAAACTGAGGTGTTTGATTTGTTTGTTTGGTTTTTAAGGTTTTTTTAAAGGCATCCCATAGGAGAAAGCACCTATGAAAGAAACATTCCCCTAATGTGAAGAACAGGAAAGATGTGGGAGTTAAAAACCATAAATGAAAGCTACAAGTTTTAAAATATAAATGATTAGATAGGAAAAGCTAAAGAGTCAGTAGAATAGCAACAATTGCCAGGACTACAAACAATAAATATTTTAGGGGAGAAAAGAAAATCTAAGGTCAAGTATAAGTTATCTACTGGATTCAGATGTAAAATCATGCCATAAGTATATATAAAATCATAAATAGTAAAGAAAAAATATTCAGCAGATATTTCTGTTGTATATTTGAAAGATACAAAGCAAAGAAGAAAGTCTTAGCCCAAGTGATGTTGTGGATGAAAAAAAAAATTACTATCCATATCAAAGGAAGGTATGAAGCAGAATTTCATAGCACATTTCTTCAAATAAACAAATCAAGAAAATAACTTACATTAGGCATCAAGAAGGGCTGAGGCAAGAATTACCCAGATCTGCTGTGGTTAGTTGTTAATTCATCCTGGTAAATAAGGCAATGCTGTATCTTCAGACAATCCTCTCGTGATTCCTGTGTTAGAGAGAAAAGGGAGAAACCAGAGACCATCAGTCAGTCTGACGTTTCTTATGGGCCAGACAGCAGGGCAGTAAGTTCAAGACTCTGTCAATGAAGAGTTAGAGCTTAAGAAGGTAATTGACGCCAGGCAAAATGGTTTTAATGGAACGTACATCTTGTTAAACAAGTCTGTGATCTCTTTTTGATAAGATTATATGTTTGGATGATTAAGACACCTGTGCTGAGGAGGTACCTTTGGATTTCTCCAAGGCACTTCACTTAATACTGCCTGACACACTGATTAAAATCTTGCATTAAAGGGAATCAACAGGGCAAAAAATAGATGGATGAAAAACTGTCTCACTGACTGAACTGGAAATGGAGTTATTAACTGTTGCTGGATGAGGCCATTAGTAGAGGACTTGTCTGGTCACCAGATCTTGGTCAGATAGCACATGATGCTTTCACCTCTGATAGAGCAAGTGATAATATATATTTACTTTTTAACACATGTTGTGAGATGAACTATTAGAAAGGCCTGTTTTTTTAGTTTTCATCCAAAAAATTAAGGCTCGTAATGCCTAATCAAGGTGCAAGGACAGGAAAGAAAGACAACAAATGCCTCCACAGGAGATACGTAAAAAACCCAGTATGTTTGTAGGAGAGTGAGCCTTTCTTCGACACAACACCGGATGGTTCATTAACTAAATATTTCATTCAGCTAAGCGGACACCCTTCCAAACAGATATGGAAATAATGAAAGTCCAGAAAAGGCCCAGGCCCAAACACTAATTGAGAACTTGGAAATCAACCTTTCTTTAGAAGAATTAAAGAACACAATCTATTCAGGTTATTTGAGATAAAGTGGGAATGAGGGATTTGGTCCTATCTGTGTCCCTGTGGATTGCTGAGAACCAATATCATATACAACAGCAGGCTAGGTAAAACTGATCCCTTCCTGAAAAAAAGATGAATCAAGAAGCCTCTCAGGGTCTCTTCCAGCCTTGTATTCTCTTATATTGTGACATGCTGGGTTTTAAGTCAGAAAAAAATGGCAATGTCCTAGTTGTGAGATAAATTAGGTATTTGAGCACATACCAGTAAAGGTACTGAACTCTCCCTCGCTTGAAGTCCTTACAAGAAGATTAGTTATCCCTATTAAACACAAGCTTAGCCAAGATTTTGGGGAAGATTGCACTGGCCTGTGCCACCCTGCAGGATCCAGCTGTTAATCCACAGAACGGGAATATTTCTGTCAACATGTCTTTGGTACTTATACCTCCATGCATCATCTCTGATTGTTTCTTTCAGTAGTACCTGACCATCTCACTGTCGTCTATTATTTTTATATTCACATATATCTATTCATATAATATAATATATACACATATCTGTGCACATATACACACACACACGTATATATACATAAAATGACACACCTGGGGTTAAATTTCTTCATGGTGCTTCTTTAATATGCAGTACTAGGTTCATGAAGTGAAGTTCTAAAACTATAAATATAAAAACTTACAGCTCTGAAACTATAAATCTGGACTTTTCTAGGGGCTGAGTTATTTTAAAAAGCCTGATGGGGGGAAAAAGCTTTCAGCTGTGTCTTCAGGCTGCTCTGAAAATCTCCTGAGGTGTCCTGGGACACATCTTGACTACTTTGTCACCCTTTGTGCCTGGCTTGGGTCTTCTCATAGGGAAATATTTCAGTTTTCTTCCAAAAAGCTTGTGTCAGGGAGATCGCAGCACAGCTAGATGATTTGAAGCACTTTCAACCTTTACTAAGAGAAATTATGTTGGAATTGAATCCTCCCCTTTAACTGAGAGTTGAATTGTTGAGTGTTTGGGTGCAGACCTTGGGCTCAGTGCTCTGCACTGCCCCTCTCTCTGCATGGGCTGCCACAGAGAAACACTCAGAGGTCTTGGTTACCCATTTTTGCACCCATTTCTCCAACAATGCCTTACCTCTGAGGCATGAGGAAATGCCAGTCATCCTGGGTAAATTTCCAAGAAACAAATTGTCTTAGAAGAAAACTGACACGCCTTTGCTTCTGAGCTGTCATGTAATTATTATAATGCAATCTTTTCTCATAGTTTACTACATTATTTCATGTTTATAAAGCAGGTTGGAAGTAAAGCACGCACTTTTATTACTTTGCAGAACCCAATGATTAACAATATTCTTACAGTCTAGGTTTTCCAACAAATAATTGTCTGGTTTTGGCTTGTTTGGAAGTAACATATTCCTAAATTATTGTGATTTTTCCATCAAAGACTTTTCTCTTCTTGTGCCTTATGTTTTCAAGTGATATCTCAAGCAATATCATCCTGTAATAATTTAGCAATATGGCAAGACTAAACTGTAGCACTAAGAAAAATATAGGGAAATTTTGGAAAATGTCAGAAATAGTGATGCAGAGAATATAATAATCAAAGTTCATCCCCTCTGCAGTTCTTTTTCAAGATTTACTTATAGGAGCTCCTGAAATTGAAAATTACTGGGGGTACCAAGAGTGATTTAGGGGATGAGAAGGTTAGGAGGGACCATTTTCTTTTCAATGCAGCTCCACTTAGCCCTTCTGACTCAGGGATAAACGCTAGGACTGTTGTATTATTATCATTATTAGTAGTACTTTGTCATTTTTGACTTAGTATTAACACTTTTTTCCCTTACCAAACAGGGCTTCTCAGTTAGTAAAATTCTTTTTTTTTTAAAGAATGGGTGCTGTAAAATCTGTGTGCATATTTATTTTGTTTTTGAATTTTTTACTAGATCTTTAAAAGCACCTTCTGATTTATTACTCCTGAAATAGTTATTAGAAATATTAAGGTTCATGCTGTCTTGTGTCCTGCTGATAATATCTCTATTATGAGCATCTTAGAGAAAAGCTGATAGCTTAGTCTACTCTATACTACGAAACCTAATTCCCATTGATTTCAGTGGGAGCATGGTAGCATCAGTTGATTCCTACTGATTTCAGTGGGATGTTAGGAGCTGACTAAATAGGAATTAAAAACCTAAATACTTTGTTGTAGCAGGGATTTAGGGAGTAATGAGATGGATTTCTGTTACAAGCTGGCAGCTCATCAGCAGGAAGTAACTGAGGAGAAGAAAGACGTGTAATAGTCAGATAAAAGCTGAACATGAGCCATGGAAGTGGTGCAGGTGTGAAGGAGGCAAAGGCACTCCTGGAGTGTCTCAAGGGAAGTATCTCCAGCAGGGAAGCTTCAAGTTGTGCTGCAATACTGCACCATTCTCATCACCCTTTGGAAAAGAAAGATGAATTTATACTGCAGCAGTCACAGAGGGTGGTCATGGTGGTGACCTGGGAGAGTTCACCACTTGGAAAGAGTCTGACTGAGCTGGGAGTTTGTCTGGTCTTGCAGAAGGAAGAGTGAGAAGAGGTGTGAGTGTCGGCTATGAACACACCAGTGGGTGAACATCAGGCAAAGATCAGAATGAATTAATTTGAGGAATACAACTATAAGAAAAATTAGGTACTAAATGCTTATGGATAAATGTCTGAAAGTTAGAAAAGTGCTCCTAATTGTTGCAGCAGTTGCTGAGATTCTGGAAGATCCTCCAGTAGCAGTAGTGAAGACGAAAATGTTTTTATGGTTTTGGGGTCATTTATTCTCTTTTGTTTTGTTTTGTTTTAATTTGAAACATGATCAGCTTATAGATGGAACTTGATGATATGTGACAGCTGGGGATGAGATCTGTCCCAGGAGATCCTTCCAGTATCCTATTCTTAGGGATTGTTGAGGATTGTTTAAACACGGGATTGTCCTCTGTCTCAAGCAGGCAGGGGTTTTCAGTGGAGACTAATTCCTGTCAACATTTGGTATGTGACAAGACAAGCCTGGGTCACAACAAAGCCTGCCACTGTCTCCAGTGTGGCCAGTCCAGGGAGCTCTCCCATTTTCTTCTGGGTAAAGAGCCATCCCTGAGGATGACTGAGGAAAACTCAGGAGTGTAAATAATGGTCCATGCCATTTTTAAAGTCTGCAAGAAGTAGGACAAAAGAACAAAGAATGAGTATGAAGCCAGTTCTTTTGCAAGAGATGGGAAAAAAAGACGTCTGTCCTGCATGTGCCCTTGGGACTATTTATCTTGTGGAAACCTGGTGTTTACTCTCATTATTTATTACTGCTTTTTCCTGAAATAAGCAATATTGAATCTGGAGCCCAAGGTGAAACAAAACTTTTTTTTTGTGAATTGAAACAGTCTAATGACCATCATTCTGACCTGCTGGCTTTTGTTCTGTCATTTTGAGAACATGTCACAGAGTGGCCAAGTCAGCTCTGGCTTCCGGGCTATCTTGCTCAGCTTGAGAGACCTGTGTGTGCCCAGAGGCGGTCTGCTTATATCTTAACAAGCTGAATATAGCTTGTGAAATCTCATCATTTCCACTGAGCCTTATAGTGCTTAGACTTGAGCAACTTCAGTGCCTGTCAAATGAGGCTTTAGGCAGATTTGCTAATGACCTTGAGAGATGGACAATACTGGAGCAGCACTGAATGTACAACATTTTCCATTTCAACATCTTTCACCTTGCAGAACACTACTCTGCCATGACCTCTTAGTTAAAGAGAGGGAAACTGAGGCACAGTGGCAGTTTACAACAGCCTCTAATTGAAAATAAAGCACCTCTGTGAAGTTATTGTGTTGCTTGTTTTGTTGAACACATCTTCCCACTCCCTTCAGTCATTCTTCTCATCCTGAGAAGCAGCTCAGGCTGCTCAGCTTCCAGAAGCTGAAACAGCAAACTAAATTCTGTGGTATTTATTGCAGGAAAGATATTTAGAGAAGGTGTTCATGGTTGATCATATGATCCAAGTATCCACTAGCAGCAACGTGCCTGGCCACTTGAACTATATTTAGAGAAAATGAAAATCCTATTTTAGTCGAGTATTATTTCTTAAGTCACACCCAGGGGGTCCTTAGGCAAACTGAGTTTGTTGTGCAGGAGTCTGTACATATGTAATGTGGGAGTCAGGAGTCTGGCTCAAAGGCTCTCATGATCAAAGCTATAAAACTGTGAAAGTGGGACAGAGAGGTTGGTAATTAGCTTATTCAAAGAGCTGTGCTTAGGTGTTGTAAAAATTCCCTACTGTCTGTGCAGATCCTAGGAAATGAGTCCTGATCCAGCTCACTTATCACTCCCCTCAGTTTCTGATGCCAAACTAGCTGCTGTAGCTGAAATCAGGCATCTATTGCAGCTGTACATGACTCTGAATGGGGCTGTAATTGGAGAGGAATAAAACAGGATTCATCTCACCCTGCATTAGACACCTACAGAGTAGAGCCTTGCCCTACTTAGTCAGTAGACACAGCATCTTTAAGGTGTGTCTAGAGCAGACCAGACAAAACTCTCCCTGAAAGTGTCTATTTCTCTCTGTTGCCTCTGAAGAGTGTCCAGTTGACACCCGTGTGTGTGTCCTGGTTTGGGCTGGGGTCGAGTTAATTTTCTTCTTAGTACCCGGTACAGTGCTGTATTTTGAATTTTGTATGATACTAACTTTGCTAACACACTCCAGCTTGGGCTAAGCAGTGCTTACCCTGAGTCAAGGACATTTCAGTGTCCTGTGCTCTGCTCTGAGCAGGTGCACAGAAGTCATGAGGGAGCATGAGCAGGGCAGGTGACCTGAACCGTCCAAAGGGATCGGCCCCACATCTCAGCACATCATGCTCAGTATTTAAACAGTCCCAAAAACCTACCAAGGCAAGAACCATGTTCCTCCAATGGTGAAAACAACCACTGGATGGCAGGAAACATAACCTGTGCCCTTTGTCACCACTTGGAACACTATACTGGGCCTTGAAAAGAAAATTTTAGGGAGACGTGGCATCCCAGAAATAATTGACTCAGACAGTGGTACTCATTTCTGAAACCATCTCATAGACACTTGGCAGGGAGGGGGTGTATCACATCCCACACCGTGCACGGGCCTCTGGGAAGACTGAATGATGCAAAGGATTGTTAAAGACTGCTGAGAGCAGTGGGGGGTGGGACCTTCAAACACAGGGATACACATTTAGCAAAAGCCACCTGGCTGGCCAACACTAGAGGATCTGTCAGGCTGTCCCTCCCCAGCCAAAACTTCTATGTTCTGTAGAGGAGGATGGTGTTTCTGTAGTGCCCATCAAATGTATGCTGGGGTTAAACCAGAACAGTGGTGTTGTCCTTCTTTTCTCCTGTGAACTGTGGGCTGTGTCAGGGTTGTATTCAGATTCAGTTTGTTCCTTGATGGCAGACACATTTTGCCTTAATTCCTTATAATTGACAGATTTTTGTTACAAGGTGATCATCCATTGTGAGCAGATGAATACAGCTCTTAAATGGGCTACAACTTCTGTGCATGATAATGAAATCACAAAACTAAGAGACTGAGAAACCGGCTAGGAATAACAAACAAAAAGTAACACAATGTATGTCATAAAAATGCTAGTTGCTCTATATAGTGTGTGGAAAATAGCTTGAGCACATTCATTACCACGACAGGGGATAAATAATTTTTCGTTTTGATACTATCAGTAAATAAAGCAAAACATAATTGCAGTTAAAGACCAAAGAGATAACTGAAGGTTTTCTTAGCTCTTAGAGGCTTTGCTGTAACTGCACTGGGCATATTGCATTAAGTTCTAACTACTGGAAATTAAAATGCATTCAGGAGAGCAATAAAAATGATTAGGGGCCTGAAATTAATGGCCTAGGAAGAAAAGATAAGGTACATTATAGCACACACTTGGAAAGATGAAATGATGAGCTAATTGCTCCACAAAAGGCTCCACATGTGATTTTCCACACCACACAGAGCTTCAAAGGGCCACAGTGTAGGTGAACACCAATTCTGATAAGTTAGTTAGCAATATACAACTCCAGTTTAATCCAGAAACACAAGCTATATTCCTTGCTAAATCTTCAGACCCTGAAATGTTTTTATAATCACAAACCGAAGGGCTGGAAAATCCCTTTGAAGTTTTTCCTTCAGCCATTTCTTTTCCAAGTACTTGGTGCCTCTTTCTTAGGACAGAAGGTCAGATCACGTTGGTGAAACACAATGCTTTTAGAATCCTTATGCAATACTGGCAAAATGTTTCGCCTTTCTTCAAGTGCCCCTGGGCAAAGCTCCTGTACATGTCAATAGAAACTCAGTGAATAGATTGAAGTGAAAATATTGTCCTGAGCAAAGAAACTTTTTCACAACTCTGAATTTGTCACTGCTCTATTTTGAGTTTTAATTGCCACCTAGAGCATTTGGATGACATCAAAAGTCAAAGAATTCATCTGTAAATATTTCACCAATGCCAGTGGCAAGAGTCTCTAAAAATACACAGTAGAGGACAAAAGGCTCAAACTGAACATCAAACTTATGTCTGAAAATGTTGACAATCCAGTGAATTAATTTACTGATTGATGGCATTGTCCTGAGCTTTGCCCAGCCTGAATCAAACTGGAGGTATTGTCCCTGTGCACGCTCCCCCACGGGGGGTAGGGAAGTGCACTGATAACCAGACTGCTCTTCTGGAGGGGAAGCAGGTCAAGAACTTGAAGCTGACTAGGAACTCTTTGAAGCAGGAATTATTATTCACAAGAGCTTGCTGTTATAAATAAACGGAACCACATCAAAGCTGCAGAGTTATGTAAGCATCCAAACATTGTCTTTCCAGAACCCACAGGATCTGGACTGGGCAGACCTGAGCCAGTGTTACAAGTGCAAACTTAGGCTGCTCTTAATGATCACATCATGTTTAATGATGATGCAGGATAAAGAAATAAATTAGGATCACTTTTACTGGCATGGTGAATTCCAACTTTAATGTAAATCAAATTCAGATGAACTGTTTTGCATGTACTTGTGTCACGGAGGAGTTCACAGGATTTAAGCAAGTCATTTTGCAGAGTAAGCATATGGCTAAGTGCTCTCTGAAATAGAGATGTTTTCCTGGAACATAATTGAAATCAGAAAAAGAAAATATTGAGACTGAAAAGGAACAGCGAGATAAAATAACCCAATCTTCTGTCTACCAGATTCCATAAGAGGTCATCACTTGGATATTCCATTGCATATATACTTCTGGGGAGACCTGGAACACAATTTTCTTCTTAATTTAGAGATCTGCTGTGACAGAGCTCTGGCCTTGAGTTAATTATGCCAGTGATTAATGCTGTCAGAGTACAAAAAAGCACCTTATTTCACCAGCTGTTCATCACTCTGATTATTAAAAAAAGAAACTGTTGCAAAACCCCAATTCCTTTTAGAGACAAAAATGTAGGTTAAGAGGAATCGTTAGAACAGAGTCCTTTAACTTACCTTTCTTTCGCTCCCTCCCACTTCCTCTATGGTCACACCCTTTAAAAACATTAACTCCTTAGACCTGGGTCTGTCCCTTTTGCCTTGGATCTAAATCACCCAATTTGCTCAGGCCATTATAGTAGTCATAGTTGATATCAAAGTGTAAGGCTCAGAGTCATAGCTTTAAATCAGAAAAGCACCCTAGGGGAAAAATTATATCAAAGAAAATTAATTAATGGACTAGGCTGATCTCCCACTTACCAGCTACCAAACATTTGACAGCTTTACTCTAAATACGATGTGTGTTGGACTTGTTCTCCATGTCTACTGTGTGGAAATCGTGGCCTGCCAGGCTTCTCCCAGGTACCTAAAATTCAATACTATAGTACAAATTTGAAATGTCAAATGAGTTCAAAGATCTAAAGCCATTCAAGGAGTGCCACAATGTGCATGCTTAGGTACCTGCATGTTTTCACAGCCTGTCAGCCAGACATCTTTTACCTGTGCACGCAAAAGGCAGTGAACCCTTCAGGAGGCATGTGGAGGGGTAATTCTCTACCAGATTATTCATTCATTCATTCATTCATTGACTCATTCATTTATTCATTCATTCTCCAGGGGTAACAAACTTGCTGGTAGGATCAGCAGATCAGGTCTCTTCTGCAGTGTGCAATATCAAGCTACCAGTAGTGGTCAAAACCAGCCTGTCACTGTAGTCCAGCATCTTTAAGATGAGTAGTGCCCTGCAGTACCAACACAGTCAATAACAACTCATTCCCACATAGGCGAAATAACAAAGTCCCTGTATTAAGGGTTCCCCTGAGCTGGCTGTTCTGCACCGTCAGTGGACCTACTCCTGTTCCTTCCTTGGAGGCATCAGCAGAGAACCTGCTCCTTTTCCCTTTGGAAGAGGACATGGTGAAATCTGGCACCTGTGAAGTCAGTGAGGTGCTGCCAGGATACCCTCCAAGGCTTCAGGACTGCATGAAACAATGATCCAGTTCTATCAGTTGTATCTTTGCAGGTGATCTTCTGAAAGAGACTGGCTTAGACAAGTGTCTCTGATACCCAGCTTAGTGTGCT
Source organism: Platysteira castanea (assembly GCA_013397175.1). NCBI lineage: Eukaryota > Metazoa > Chordata > Aves > Passeriformes > Platysteira > Platysteira castanea. Next base: position 886,366 of record VYXC01009176.1, on the reverse strand, counting down.
GGGTATCAGAGGGCCACTGACAGCACCAAAGCTGTTTGAAAAGTGACCTTTTCTGCTGCACCGAGTGAGCTGAAAACGGCCTTGGTGACTGGTGGTGGTGCTTTGGGAAAGCACAACATCTTAATTTTTTAGATGACAGAGTGACTCAGATTCACAGATCCTCTCTCCCCCTTCACATGTCCCCAGAAATTCAAATAATTTTAAAACACCAGTATGGTTTTCCTAGATTCATATTTTTTATCTTCACATACAGAATAAATCTTTAAACTGAGTGTGATAAAATATGACTGCAGTTACAGAGATATTATTTTATTTAATATTATGTTCCAACTCTGTTCGTTTCCTGTCCTGCCCTTTATTTTTACTTCAATTTTTCATTGGATTTCTCCTTTGATTCTTTCCCTGTTCCTCTTTAAGTCTTTCCCAAAGTAAAGACTGAACACAAAAGGTCCAAGTTCTAATCCAGCACTTAAATCACCAAGCTGACAAGAAAATGTTCTGTGAATACATTAGAAATATAAAGAAAGAAAAGAGAGTTCATAGCACCCCATCATTAATGGGAAGAACAAAAAAAGGGGAGAAGATTGCAGAGAAGACTGAAAATAATTGTCATCTTTGCTTCAGTCTTCTCCCCCCAAAAGATTACTTATACCTAGATACATGACAAAATTAATTTTAACAAAGAGACTGAAATGCAAATGAGATCAGGGAGGGAACCAAAAGTCAGTGATTATTTATATAAAATAGATGCTGCCAGCTCAGCAGGACCTGATAAAATTGAGAGGATTTAAGGAATATCCAAGACAGCTCTGAGCTATCTGTGATTACCTTTGAGAACTCAGCAAGGGCACTGTGGTCTCAGAGGACTGAAGGAAAGTGTTCATCGGATCAGGGATTTCAAGGTCAGCTACTTTAACTTTGTTATCTAGGTAGACACAAGAAAAGATTACTTAAATAATCAATTTCTTCAGGTTTGTAGAATAATAAAATATTCTTGAAGGTGCTTCCTTCCACTTAAGCATGAGTCATGAAAAGCAATGAGTGAAGGTGTTTCAACAGCAAATTGGGCCAAACTAATTTAATTTTCTTTTTTGAAAGAGAATTGGAAAATTATGTGGACATAGAAGATAAGATCTATTTAGTAAATAATAGATCCAGCTTCAGTGATGTTATTGATGATCTCCCAGTTGACTCTAGCATGTACACTAGGAGAACAGAGTTTAGATCCCTGACAGGCAAAGTTCACTGACACAGGAGCTCAGCAGGACAAATGATGGGTTGTGTCAGTCACTTCTCCTTCACTTCCACCTCCGTTAAGAGAGTCCTAGATTAAAGAGCGGGGTCTAAATGAAGGCAGCGGATGTAGATATGTTTTGAGGATCCACATAGAAAGAGGAGATTTTTTCAGTGAAAGAGGTGTGTTCAGAGAGGCCCAGTCTGATCTGCTGAGCAGGCCATTATTTTGTGAGTGATTTTGATGATGAAGAGGCAATAGCTGAAGTGACCTCTGGATGGAATTGGGCTGTAAAGTCTTGGTAGGAGATCAGCTTTGAAACTAGTTTTGAATTAAAGAGAATGAAAGTGGTCAGATGAAATTCCATGAAAGCCAGGAGCCAAATTCTATACTTTGGAAAAATGGAAAAATACAAGGTGGTTAATGTTTGCTTTAGAACAACTGCCAAAAACAGTATGGTGAATATTGGGGATCACAAACTGAAATTACATTAAAAAGGGGCATTGTTGCAAAAATTTTCTTCTGAGAGGTATTGAGCAAGGTTTTGGATGTGAGACCAGGGAAGTGTAACTTTTAAAATAACCAGAGTAACTTTAAAATAAAGATACAGGCAAAAAGAAAATAATCCAAATGAAATATACAGAAAAAAAAATTGAAAAGGCTGAAGAATGTTAATCTAGAAAACAGATTAAACCACATTCAGTCTGCAAAATGGTGTGATGATGCCAATGAGAATGTCATCATTTATTCTTGAAAGATAGCAAGAAATAAGTTCACAGTAATCAATTTAATCATCAAGGAAAGTGTAAATTAGACATTAGGAAAATATTTAAAAATATGGAAGATGCATAGCACAAACAGTATGCAGATTTTGTGGGATCTTCTTCACTGACAATTTTTAAGAGGATTAGGACTCAAATTTTTCACAGATGATCTAAGTATAAATACTTTTCCTTAGGGTAAAAAGGTCCTTCTGGTCCTTTACTTCCATGAATGCCTGATCAAGTGATGAAATTAATTCACCCATCCATACTGGCTGCATGCATGTAAAACCTTGTCAGGATGTGCTGAAGCAGGAAAAGGGATGGAATGACTGTGGTGCAACATCAGGAAGGAACTGACTCTGGCCTACGGGGATAAGAAGTGCAGAGCCCCATTTCTTAAGACTTTTAGATATGGTTTGCATAATGCAACTTCTTTTGTCTCTGTAAACATCTTTGTGAAGCTGTTGGGTTGGGACTGAAAAAAGTGGTTCTGGAAGAAGCTAAATTGAAAATTTAAGAGAACAGCAGAAACTTACAAATTCAAGTGATAATTTGCATAAACCTTGATAGAATGAAAGGAATGGGATAGCGCAGCACAGAAGAGAGGATTAAAGCAGTGGGCTTGTGACCATGAGCTGGCAGTTAGGAAGGGTCCCAAGGATACCCATGTGATGTCAGTGTTTCTCCATGACAGTCATTGTGAAGTTAGTAAACTTTGACTAATGATACAACGTGCGCCCAGTCTTTCCTCAGATGTGCAGTGTGCTCCCTGGTACACAGCACTGCCCAGCACCCACACCTAATGTTTGAGTCCTTGATCCTCTCCATGTCTTGACTATGTGAAACTCATTTAAGAGGAAGTCCAAAGTAACACTAGAAAAAGGTTTCAAATATGTGTCTATGCTAAAACCAAACCACAAATCTGGCAGTCATTTCTTGAGTTCAGTAATGCAGGCAAAACAGCTCACACTCTTCTGAGAGACAAGAACCTGTTTGAACACCATCATTATCCTCACTGGTATCATCTTAGGTCTTAAGATGAAGGGTCATAAGAAATTGTATAGAGATATGAAAGTTTTAAGCAATTTTCACATTACAGTATAGATCAGAATTTGGATCTTCTGACTCTGAGGTCTAGCTCCGGGTTTCAATTTTCATCTGTTTTGAAACTGAACATGTCAAGATTTTTATAATGACTTTCCATTTCAGCAGAGCATCAATGAAAATCCTTCATGACTGGGCACTGTTGACCTAAACTTGTCAAAATGCTATTTCTATTCCATAAACTCTGAAGACACACTTGTAAGGCTTCTATTTCAAGGAAATTTTTGAAAGCAATTTTTAATCCACTTTCTTCGATTCTTGCATATTTTTTCCTTTCTCTAACCATTGCTAATGCTGGCAAAGTATGCAAGGCTTGACCCAGAAATAAATTTATGCAAAACCAAGCTGTAAACTCTTGCTTTAAACCTAAGGGGACAGTAGTCAGTCACATCAGTTCTACTTCCACTATGCAGATTAATTAACTTGTGTTCACAAAGCACTCTGAAAATTTTGGCTAGTGGTAAATAAGTGCTGTTAATATTGTAAAGAATTATCTTCTTAGCTTGTTTCAATAGACAACAGTGATAGAAAGGAAATCCAATGAAATTAGTGGCCAGCTTGCTGGCATTCTGAGACAGCTGACTATTACTGGAGAGGACAGAAAGTTAGATGAAGTTTTGCTGAACATTTTCATTCTTTCATCATTCTTGACACCTGGCTGGCAGCCATAGCAAAGATCTGAGAGGGAGTGACACATTTAGGTGGCCTGTGCAGGCCAGTGTCTCACACAAGGTGTGAGGGTTTGGGGTAGAGCTGTTGATCTTCACCTACCATTTTGAAGTGTGGTGGAATAATTCAGTTTCCTTATCATAATCACCTTTTACTATCAGCAAACACTGTGCAAACGGTCAAGCAACGTTTTCATTAGTCCCAGAGGACTGGAATTTAGGTGAATTATAGATCAAAGGAGAAAGGATGTTCCAACATGATGCCTTCCTTAGGTGGGAGAGAATGATGGAGCAGCTGGGTTGTTCCTAGTGCCTCTCTTTACTTAAGGAGATCCCTGTATCTTCCTCTAAGCCATAGATCATTTCAGTGGTTAATATAGTCTAAGTCTACTTAGAGCTGTATAGTCCAGCAGTGGTGAGCTCCAAAGACCACCCAGTCAGGAAATTGTGGGAAACAGATCTCCTTGGCCTCTCAGTAATGCAGTGCTGATTCCAGCAGCTTTGATAAAAATAAACCCCCAAAAGCTTCAATGTGCAACATAGCTGAGGAAAATCATGGATGCTTTATACATAGGCATAACACATCTATCAGACCCCACAAGTATCCAAATCTTATCTCAAAGTGCACCAGATGTTACGCACTGTATCACGGGACTTGGACAATATGCTGGGTTATGTGATGCTTGTCCTGGGCCTTCTTCTAGTGGTGTATGTTCTGCCAGCCTCCATGGTCTTCTTCAGCCAGGGACTTTGAGCCTTCTGAGAATATCTGTGCTGCTATGCTGTTTTATTTATATGCTGCTCTGTTTTATTTATTCCATCTGACAAGCAATACAATACTTGCATACAGCTGGTCAGAAACCACCCATGAAGCAGGCATAAGACAAGATGACAGAGCACAAAGGCTATCGGCTCTGATTTCTCTTACTCATTGATCATTTCAATGTGTTGTGTTGCCAATTAGTCTATTTGCTTTATAGGTTGTTCTTATAATTAACCATGCAAATCACACTTCTGGTATATGTCTACACATAGAAGGGTTCTTACTGTTATTTCAAAAAGCACATAGAAAGCTCAGTTAAATTCCAGGTGTTCTGTTTCTGTTAGGCCCTAAATTGTGATTTGAGTTCTGTCCATGCTGGACATCTCAAAGTTTAGCATTACACACAAGATCTGAGTAACTCTCTCTCCTGTTGAGGAGTTCCCCCAATGAATAGGTTTGCCCATTGCCAGGACTCATGCTCATTGCCAGGTTTTCACAACCAGGGCTTCTCTAAATGCAGCTTTCCATTTTCATGGCACATCAGCAGCTCTTACACAGGCTTGTGCCCCGTCCCACACTGGTGCAGCAGCGTATTCTGCACCATCCCGTTCACTGGGAGAGATGGATGTGGAAAATCTGATGAAGAGAGTGGCTGGGAAGTCTTGTCTGACATGCTACCTGTGTCCTGCCTGCAGGGTAACGTGAGTCAGGAGCCAGTTGTGAGCCTTGTGTTCAGTATGGGAAGTTCTGAAGATTTGTTTTAAATGTCCATGCCTTGGTAGCAGCAAACAATATTTGCCACCTGGTCTAAGCAAGCTGATGAAGCTCATCCCTTCTCTGACCTTATCAGCTGGTCTGTGACATGTTCTCTTCCCTAAACTTTGCTTCCCCCTGTATACTTATATAAACAACTCCTTTCCTATTTATAAACCTAAGTGCTGCACTGCTAAAGAGTCTCACAGACAATTCTGGCTTATGTTTTCCTTGGATGTAAGTCTCCCTCATGTAGTGCCTCCAGGAAGCTCTTTCAAGTGCAATATGGAACACAAAGAAAAATCATCCTGGCATTACTATTTATCATCAAGATATAGACTTTGAAAAGGTTTTAAAAGATCAGTTTTAAACTGGCCCAGTGATTATTATATTGCTGTAAACCAGCAATGAGAAACAAGGGTCAGAAAGGAAGGAAAACATTAGGAAAAATAATAAAATAACTCAGTATTGCTTTATACAAAGAAAAATGGACTCAGGCTTGTCAGTGTGCCATTTATTAAACATTGTCTTACTTTTGCTTTGCTATTTACTTCAAATGCCAGAGAACCTCTGAATTGGCGACGATGAATGGAAGTTTTCTGGCATGCAGCACCACCAAGTTCAAAAGGAATAAATGTGATCAGGCCCAGTCAAAAACACTCCCCATTTCATTATATGCAGTCTCTCTTGTGTGTTTATTTAACTTCCCTTTAGTTGTAGAGGCAGAAATTATGAGATGCGAGGTCACCTCCTTGAAAAAATTAGCCTTCTTGATAAAATATGGCTATTTTGACCCATCTTGGCAACAATATTGTCTTAAAAACAGGTCCTTGGCTTAATACAATCATTGCTTTCAAGGTAGGCCAAGGTCGTAACAACAATGTTTAAATATTGTATGGTGAATTGTTAAGCTTGAAAGCACTTTTGAAAACAAAGATTCTTAAAATTACTTAGCCTATGTTCAGATGGGGGCAGTGAAGAAAAGGTGAAATAGGTTTCTTTGGTAAACAAGTCAGTGATAAGAGTCAGGAATAAAATTTATTAGCATTATAATGTAAGGGTTCTTAAACAACATTAGACCATAAGTCTTCTGAAAGGGTTATTGAAGCTTAATTTCAATAGAGCTATGAAGTTTTACAGTAGCTGAAGAGTGCAGAACTTCTGCAGAAGCATCACTTTGCACTTGGGAACAGCTGGTTAAATGAGATTTTTGGCACTCATGTAGGTTGAGTCATAGCAGACTTGTTAAAGCTCACTTATCCCTGAATCTCAGCAAACTTATTAAGAAATATTCTGGAGTAGCTTGGCCTTGATGTGACGGGCATGGGCTGCCTTCAGGCAGAACAGACAGTCAGAAAGCTCTTGGCTGCTGCTAGAAACAGCAAACAAGATTTTCTGTGTGTGGTTTATTTGTGAAGGCAGTGCTGTTAGGATAGCAGCCCTTGTCCAAGAGTCTGCTGGAAATGTGTGGGTATCATGTAATTACACCTCAAATGACGCTGCGTGTCCCTTTTCCTGGCCCTGCCCTCGGACAGAGGCAACGCGGCGTTATCTTCAGACAGCGTCCTTGCTACTCAGCGGGCAGCAGGAAAGACACAGCTGGGAAGATGAGGTCGCCAGTTGACCCAATGCGCTTACTCCTCTCGGGAGGCTCGCGCCAGGTAGCCTGGTGTTAGGCAAAATGTTGCCCAAGGACAAAGGAAGCGAGAGGGGCCGCTGGTATGGCTTCCAGGAAGCTTTATTCCCTGGAAAGTGCAGCACACAAATGGCACAGAACAGGGGTTGCAGCGACCTTTAAAGGGGGGTGGTCACAACTGAGGGCCCAATGGGATACAGGCAAAGGGGCGGCTACAACGAGGGTACAACCAATGGGAGAACTGGGGAGGCGGGAGTTATAACAAAGGACGAATGATCAACCAAATGTAACAGAGCTTTCCAGAACAAGGGGTGTTAACAATGGCTAGGGTGCCACCCAGTGGGTAGTGGCTCATACTTCAGTCCCGCTCATGGAGCCACCCTCAGATCCTCCCTCAAGGGCGGGGAAATCCACCCAAGAGATGGCCAAAGCCTGATTGGCATTGCAGGGCCACAGCCCAACAGTGGGCTGAGCAACCGCAACACCCAAATGCATGTGCTTGTGCTAAGTTGGTAGGAAAGGACTGAAGATTTCAGCTGAAAAACTGAGGTGATGGCCTTTTTTATGGGATCAGCATCTGGGCAGTGTAGGCTACAGAGAAATGAGAACTTCTGGTGTGAAGGTAAGCACTTTCTAGACAAGGAGCTAGTACTGAGAGCCGTCAGCTCTGGAAATAGCTTATTCTTTCTTCCTGAACTGTCTGGAAAGCATTATGGTTGTGTGTCCTGGGATGACTGTATGATGCTGTATTCCCTATCGTCTGCCCTATGCCAGACATGAATCCTGTGCCTTTCTGTACTTTTGGGGGGGGGAGGTGGGGGGGAAGCCAGTGGAATTCCTTTGGCGCTGTGCTCAAAAACACAGATAACTTGTTCGCTTGCTTCTCAGCTCTCAGCTTCTGCAGCAGGGAAGAGAGTGGCATTCTCTTGCTTTTTAGCTAGCTTCTTGTTCATAAGATGAGGAACAAAATGTGTTCTTGGCACTTTGGTTTCTTCTTCTTCTCTTCTGGACTGTTCAGCAACACCAGAACATACCGGGAGGCCCGGAGGGGCCCACCCGAACCCCAGCTCCTGAGAGGAGAAAGCCACACCCACAAAGGGCTCTGAAATCTACCCAGGTTCTCTCCACAGCAACAGGTTTTATTATTTAACATCATTCTTTTTCCGTGCCTGCGAGCACTGTACTTGTTAAATAAATAGTTTTTTTTCACTTTTCCTCTGAGGAATTTCTTCCCTAATCTGTGGGGGAGTGGCGGCCGAAACCTGCCTTCTTTGGAGGAGATGTTTCCCTTATTTTGGCTCAAACCGGGACACACCGACTGTTTAAAGCTACAGTTAATTGGCAACTGGTTGATAACACTCTTTCTGCCCTACACCTCCAGCCTAGAAATTAGGGGAAATACTGAGTGACTGGTTTAAGGCTACTCCCCGTAAGCCCTTGGCACAGGGATGGAGTGTGAACAGGGCATGGTTGGGTTGTCCTCATGCAAAGCCAGTAAGTTTTGGGCTCCAGGCTAAACAAGCATTTGCTGAAGAGAGCAGAAATGGGTGCAAATGCCTGGAGCAAGCAGGACTGTGTGAGAGGAAGCCTGACTATGTGATGGGGACTGACTGCTGGGGAAAAAAATCTTCCAGGGGCCTGCCTTGGTACACCCTTTTCAACCTAATTTTTCCCATTGTTCCCAGTGGTGTGGCAAGCATATAGGGCACAATGTCCTGGTGGCTGTTGGAGACGGAAAGCAACTCTTTTTTCCAAATGTGTGTCCTGGTAAAGCAACAGGATAACTCCTGTCAACTGAGTGCAGGGACCGAACTCCACCAATTTTTGTTTAAACCCTGCCACTGCTATGTCATCTGACACATATCCCAGGAGGAAAGTGGCTATGCGGCAAGCCACAGGCCTGCACAGTGTTCAAGGCTGAAGCTTGTGTCATCCAGCTGCTGTGTCAGCCAGTCCCATGAGGCTACTACAATAGCACAGACACATGGCCCTTGGCCACCTGATGTTTAATTCCAGGTTGAAGCAGAGTTTGACAAACGCTTTTAGAAGCTGGTAAATGTGGCTCAGTCCTTTTAACCAGTCTTTCATAAAACAGGCTGCATAAAATGCTAGCTATTTCTTAAAAGGGCCATTTTGGATATTTCAGAAGAAGGCTGAGGTTCTAAGCAGTCACCTGATAATCCCTGTCCTCCACCAACTTCCACCCTGGTCTCTCACAGCCAAATGTTTTAAAATACTTTAACAGTTGTTAACTGTCTCTTCTGAGTTCTTTACTCAGTTTAGGGCAACTTGGACATCATGACTTTGCCCGGAAATTGCTTGTGCACTTTACCTTAAGAACTTGCTGCATTGCAGGAAAAACAGTGTAATTGCATGTGATGTAGGAAAACCTGTTCAAACTTTCAGTTTTCAATTTTGATAAATGCCTCCTTGTTCTTGAATGGGAACTGGAAGAACAAGCACCTGCAAACTTCTTTGGCTGGTGCATTATTTCAGCTTCTTGCCAGGGATGACTTTACTGGGCACAGAGCAGGGCTGAAGGGCATCCTGCTCCTTTTTGGCAGTGGCAAAAAGCTGCACTGTGGCCAGAGGCTGCTGATATGACTCTTAGTGTGGCCATACGGATTCCACCGCACCCATCCTGCGTCCCTTCAGGTTATCAGTCCCTGATTCTTTAGCAACAAAAGTTTTGACAAAAGCAGAGACTACAGCTGAGGGTTGAAATGATCCTTGCTAGCAACAAGAGGAAGAAATAGGAGAATTCATGGTTGCCTCTCATCACAGAGGAGGAAAAAAGCATTTCTTTCTGAGGACCCTCAGCTGGCCTCAGCTTGTTCTAACTATGAAGTCTGTCTTTT
>VYXC01009176.1:758689-868175 GCA_013397175.1 Platysteira castanea | reverse complement strand
CAGCCCCCCCCCCCCCCCCCCCCCCCCACCCCGGATCCGGATTTGGGTAAAATATTTCCGTGAAATGATATATAACATGACTGAAAATACCCAACAGCCAGTGCCGTTGAAAGGTCAACCAAAACCTTCAACACATAAATAATAATACAAATAATACTTAACATCCAATGAGCCACTTTTTGCTTTCCAGGTACTTTCATAACATCAGCTCAATAATCCTCATAACTGCCAACACAGTGTTTTAGAGATGAGAAAACTCATGAGTTATATCTGTTAAAAGGCCCAGTTTAAGAATATAAACTGATTTTTAGCTTTTTCTAGAGAATATTGAATACTTGAGGTGTCACAGCAAAATCTGCAGTTATACTATAAATAGAACGCCTGTATGTACAAGCTCAAATGTTCACTTGTGTATCTATAGAGAAAAGAGAGGAGGAACATAACATTTACCACTTTGTAAATGTCCTACAGAGATGTACAGGGCAGTGCTACCTGCCTGGTGGCTGATTCGAGGGTGAGGTACAAGTCCTTGTTCTTTCTCCTTTGCTGCAAACCAAACCTAGAAACTGCTGTGAAATAGCAACAAAATGGATATTATCAGGGAATGTGAAGATCTGCTTATAAAACCAGCCTATAGTTTTAAAATAATTGTTGGCTCTCAACAATTGGCTCTCAATCTGTTCCTCTACTGGGATTCATCTTCTACTAAATTTAAGTCTGTCATGAGCAGTTTGATATGTTAAATCACAGTTTACTGTAAAAATCTGAGTCTCTTTCAAAATATGAAATACCGTCTCAACTACTCCTGTTATCACCCATTATTTTGGCTATCCATTACCACAAAACTTTATGTGTTCATGATAAGCTGTGTCACAAATTTCCAAGATGCTTTGCTATGCAGCATTAGGCCTGGATAAATATTTCACTTTTTCATATTTCACCCAGCAGCTTTGGGTGGGTTGTTAGATTGCTAACTCAGAACTTGATTTTTTTTTTACCCTCAAATATGAGCTGTTTTGGAGTTCTGCATTTTTCTTACTTTCCCTCTGAGCCAGGTTTTCTCTAATAACCAGATGGCTGCTAAAAACCAGGGAGGCCTTTAGGTGGTATTTATGACTAATATTTTAGTAGAATGGTACAGCTGATTATTAGATGGTCAAATAGAGATTATGTCAGGATACAGAAAACATGCAATTAACTAATAAACGGTGACTGGAAATATAACTGTGCATTTTAAAAATTTGTTTTCATTTTGATCATCTGCTTAAAGCTGGAACAAGAGCAAAGGACTTTATAACTCATATCTTTTTAAATCTTTATCTTGTTCATAAAGTATGGTCTTTTACAGTTTCAGTCATTAAATAGATCGAACCAGACTATTCTTCTGAAGCCATATTTGTAAATTAATCAGAAATAACATGCTGTGAACCAGTCTGAGATGTGAGAAGTACTGTGTTAATCCACTGACTGAAACAGCATGAGAATGCTTATTTTACAAGTAGATATTCACAACTTCACGTGAAGGTTGCAAATCAGTTTAGTAACCCTCCCTGGCACAGGTACTCCCTCACTGGAGCATCTAGCAGCTGCCGAAATTGGATCTCTGGCCAACTGGTCAGTCCCATAAGTGGGCAAAGTAAGACAGAAAATACTAAAGTGCTGCAAGGATAGAAGTGTAAAATGAAACAGATGGGATACAGTCATTACACCTCACTGGAAGATTCAAGACAAACGCAAAACAATAAACTAAACAAAATTGCTCTTTGGAGCAATTGATCTTATTCTGCCAGATTGCTGAATATAAAGACCACACTCCTATAAAATACCTTTTAAAAAAAAAACAATCGCAAAACAAAGGTAAGGTTTCAAGAGCTGATGATCTTAATTGGTATGGTTAAGACTAATGGATATGTCAACTGTTTATATAACCCCCATATTTTTAATTTAACATTCCAAATATTCTTTTAGAATATTTACATAGGTAATTTCAAGGAAAATAAAGTACAGTTAATATTTGTGATTGTGGTGGTGGATACCAGGTGCCCACCAAAGCTGCTCTATCACTCCCCTCCTCAGCTGGACAGGGGAGAGAAAAGAAAATAAAAGGCTCATGGGTCAAGAAATCACTCACCAGTTCCATCATGGACAAACAGACTTGATTTGGGGGAATTAGTTTAATTTATTACCAATCAAATCAGACCAGGATAATGAGAAATAAAACCAAATGTAAAACACCTTCCCCCCACATATATTTGTAAAGATGACTCACCACATGAAATTTTGGCATGGGTTTCCTGTTATTTTTCAGAGATATACACACACACCTCTTTCCTGCTTTGAAAGAATAAATTGTGTGGTGAGGTATTGCTTTGCTGTGTCACTGCACTTTCGTATGATTCAAATCCACAACAAGGCTGTTGATTGAATGCAAGACTATATAAGCCCCGGAGAAGCTTAGGTGTTCTTATGATACCAGGGGCCAGCAAACAAAGATTTAGATATATCCTCAACAGTGCATGCAGAACCTCTCCAGTCATTCCCAAATGATGAGTATAGGAGGCAGTCCTTAACCCTTTCTGAGGCAGCCACATGGAAACAGCACTCCTTAGAATTATAGAAATACTGGTCATAGGGTCATTAAGGTTGGAAAAGACCTTTAAGATTGTCAAGGCTGACCTTTGACCAAACACCACCTTACAACTAGACCATGGCACATGTGCCACACCAAGTCAAGGGTACAAAGGAAAATCACTTCCCTAATTCTGCTGGCCACATTATTCTTGATATACCGACCAGGATGCCGTTGACATTTTTGGCCACCTGGGCACACACTGGCTCATGTTCAGCTGCTGTCAATCAACATCCCAGGTCCTTTCCTGCTGGGCAGTTTTCCAGCCACTCTGCCTCCAGCCTGGAGCACTGCAGGGGTTGTTGTGACCCAAGGGCAGGACCTGTCACTTGACCTTCTTGAATCTCATACAACTGGCCTTAAACCATCATTCCAGCCTGTCCAGATCCCACTGCAGAGCCTTCCTTTGGCAGATCAACACTCTCCCCCAACTTGGTGTCATCTGCAAACTGACTGACGGTACCCTTGACCCTCTCATCCAGATCATCAGTAAAGATATTAAACAGAACTTGCCCCAGTGCTGAGCCCTGGGGAACACCAGTGACAACTGACCACCAGCTGGATGACCACCATTCACCACCCATCCCTGGGCCTGGCCATCCAGCCAGTTGTTAGCCCAGCCAAGAGTGCAGCAGTCCAAGCCATGGGCTGCCAGCTTCTCCAGGAGAATGCCATGGAAGACAGTATTAAAGGATTTACTGGAGTCCAGGTAGATGACATCAGCAGCTTTTCCCTCATCTACTTGGTGAGTCAACAGATCATAGGAGGAGGTCAAGCTGGACCTACTTTTCTAGACTCATGCTTTTCAACCCTGATTCCCTGGTTATCCTGTGTTACGGCACGCAAGGTGATCTGCTCTATAACCTCCCTGGGCACCAAAGTCAGGCTGACAGGACTGTGGTTCCCCAGATCCTTCTTCCAGGCTTTCTTGTTGTATTTGCTGACCTCCAGTCAGCTGGGACATTCCCAGTCAGCCAGGGCTGCTGGTAAATGATGGAGAGTGGCTTGGTCAGCTCTTCCACCAGCTGCCTCAGTACCCTTGGGTGAATCCCAGCCAGCCCCATAGATTTGTGAGTGTCTAAGTGGCTCAGCAGGTCACTAATGACTTCCTCCTGGATTACAGGGGGTCTGCTCTGCTCTCTGTCCCTGTCTGTCAGCTCGGGGGGCTGCTTGTCCTGAGGATATCAGTCTTACTGCTGAAGACTGAAGCAAAGAAGGCATTAAATGCTTCAGCCTTTTCCTCCTCCTTGGTGACAATAAAGTATGGAGATTTTCCTTAGCCGTCCTTTTGTCGATGATGTGTTTATAAAACACTTTTTATTGTCTTTCACAGAAGTGCTTTGACTGAGTTCTAGCTGATCTTTCACCTTTCTGATTTTCTCTCTACGTGACCTAGCAACATCTTTGTATTCTTTCTGAGCTTCCCGCCTCTTCTTCTGGAGGTCATAAACTCTCGTAAATTCTCTTTCACACACTCCAGGAACCTCCTAGACTGCCTCCTCTCTGCTGTGGTGAGTTTCCAGCAGACATCTGGCAATGTGAAGTTTCCCACAAGAACAGGGACCAGAGATCATGACATGTCAGCCTGCCACTTAGAGAATATCTTGATTGCACCTTCACTGGGATCACATCTTCTGGAGAATAAACTTAGCCACTGACACCCCACATTTCCTTGCATGGCTGGGTTATGGCAGCAAGCTCAAGAAACCACTGAATCAGAGCCCTGCAAGTGGCTGCTGTATGAGCTGGAAGTATCAATTGTATATGAAAGCCATTTATTTTTTTGAGCAATGACTGCTGCAGCTCAAATTTGCAAACCGTCTGCTTTCCTGGAGGAGTCCCTTTCTTGGATGTTCTTTATCTTATCATTCTCCATGGCATGTGTTATACTGTAACAGTACAAGTGTTATCTTGAGAACAGTGTTCCTGTGTTCTGTGGGTGCTCTCCTGGAAACTGAATTTTCCTCATCCTCAGTTCTACTGTCACTTAGCAACCAAGAAGATAATCAGTGAAATTCTAAATATTATCTTGTCAAGGAGATCAAAACACAAAATACATAATTAAATTGTTGGGGAAAATACCACTTTTTGTTTTTCGGTTGGTTGATTGGTTTGGTTGGTTTTTGTTTGGCTTGCTTCAGCAAGTAGAAGATGCACAAAAAATTGCTAGTCGTGGTGAATTTGTACTGCAGTCTAAGAATCTAGAAGATATCTTCAGGAATGGATGCATTTTAATACTCTTTAAGTCAAAAATGGTCCATAGAGACATGGAGGTGGATCTACTAGAGACAGAACTAAGGCTTAGTGTAGTATCACTAGTAGTATCTTCTGATGTTGCGATGTAATCAAATATTTTGTGCACAGAGATCAGTGAAACTTCACCTCCTGGAAAGGTTGTGTAGACAACACTGAAAGATTAGGTCTGTGCAAGAATTTTAGAGGGTATAATAGTACACAGGGAGTTTGGACAAGCACGTGGAAGAATTGGGTCCCACTGTCTTAACCCATCATTACTGCCTTGTGATTTGATTTACTGGATCACCCAGGCCACAGATTATCACTGAGGAATTCTGTTTAATGCTCATGACTGAGTTAAAAGATATCTTTTCAGAGAGGCAGAGTGTCACAGAGGATGCATTTAAAGGGAGATGGCTATTCAATTGGGTCATAAAGAAAGGTTTTCAGTGCTTAATTATCCACTAAAACATGCTGGTTTATTTCCAGTCTGAATTTGCCTAGCTTTAAAATAGACTGAATTCTGTCTTTTTCTGTTAAATTCTTTATAGTGGTCATCTCTTCCTCATAGAAGCATTTATATTCTGTCATCAAATTATCTTCTCACTGTGAATTTTGTTAAGCTTCTCTGTTGACCTTCTTTAATCTTTCTCCCTAGTGCTGTCTCCAACCTCTCTCTACACTGTTCTGGAATCCTTTTTCTTGGAAACCAAAGAAAAGGAACAAGAAAAATCCCACAAACTTTGCAGTCAGTGGAAGCCATTGTTCTCCAAATGCAAATCCTAGCACTGAGCTTAGTATCCTAGCACTGAGTTCCTCAGGCAGAGGTAATATTTTAGTCCTTTTCCCAATCAGCATTTCCTTTCCACAGTTGGAAATGGGGCTTGGTCTCTTCAGTGATTTATTATAAAAAGAGTCAGTGTTCATCTGATTACCCTTAGGGAACTCTGAACTGCCTTTTTTGAAAACACAGTTCTTTATTTTGAAAGCGCAACTCGTTCACTGTGGTGAACCTTAGTGTAGCCTGCATTAAAGAATAAATTGCGTAAGTTCAGCTTGCAAGTGTTCTAGATCACACTATATAACTAATGTTTGCTTTGAGAGACTCATCAGGTTTTGGGTCATTCTACATGTTTACTCTTTACCATTTTATAATTTCTCCTGACTAATAACTAATGATCATGGACTGTAAATATAGAATGGACTTCAGTAGGTTATCTAAACTATCCTGCTGAACACAGGAAATCATTAAGAAAAGCCCCAAGCAAGTGAGGTTCTGGGGCTGTTCTGTCTTCTGACAGGAGACATTCCAGCTTCACAGCAGCACACAAGGGCAGGGGAAGTATGACCAGCATTTCCATCTGTCCATCTTGAATTCTTGGCACACGTGATCAGGTACTTGCTTGCACCTGGAGGAGGCTGTCTCCAGCAAGGTCTTAGCTCATGCTTTTGAAGCTGGAGACCTTTGGTGACCTAACGGCAGCACAATTGTCCCCTGGGATTCTGTTGGGATGGATGACAGAATTTAAGACAGACAAGCAGATCCCTCAACATATAGCTCCTGTATCTCAGAAACCAGCAGCCCAAGCAGACAAAACTTTTAATGAGAGGACGTAGTTAAAAAGTGGAGTACTGTGTTGAAGTCACAGCAGAGGGTTGTCCAGGGGCATTGCAGCTTTAGGCTATGCAACTGAAATTGATCTTAATGTTTCCTACTGAAATCCATGTGGTGAAGCGTAACTCATTCTGATAGAGTTGTTTCTTATTAAATAGGGAAAAAGTGAACAGGCGAAACCATCTTGGAGCATATCTGTACTTTAGGATACCATTAAATAAAGGAAAAGCTAAAGAAGGCTTTTCTGTCCATTTCAGTTCCATTAATAGCAGTTAAGCTGCCTTCAGAGGCCCTGAGGCCTCTGAGAAGAAAATGTTGCTGTCTCCTTTCTGCAGGCTGGGATCCAAAAGGCACAGAGATAAGCTGACTGGGAGTGTCACACAATTGTCATTAAGCATGAGTTGTGAAAAGACCTGCAGGTGTCTGACTTTCATTTCTCTGCACTGCTCAGGTCTGACTTTCATTTCTCTGTGCTGCTTAATAGATTATTCCTCCATTTATTCAGAAAATGCATAGAGTAGCTGTCACCAGCATATGATTTATTTCATCTCCTATTTGTAGCCACATAAATGATAAAATTAATCTGTATACAAGAACTCATGGGACAATGTCTACTCACGTGCAAGATTATGTTATAGTGGAAAATAGGTTTCCAACATATATTCCTGATCACTTGCCACTGAAGGCTTGGCTGATGACTTATTCTCTACTTGCTTTCTTGTTTCCTACTGCCTGACTCTGAGGTTCTTACATCACTAATCAGGAAAGAAGACTGTGCTGACAAATTTCCAGGATTTCTGGCTAAAGTGTTGGTGGATTACCCTAAGCTAATATACATCATGAGTCAACCTGGGTTCTTCTTGTGATGCAGTTGATGTAAAAGGGACATGCAGCATTAAGCAATATTTGAAGCCTACCAATTGCACACTTCTTTGCTTTCATCTGATCTTCTCACTGTTTTTTTTGTGCCTTCAGAAGCATGGGAACTATTCTGAACTCTCTTCCTTCTGTTTTGGAGTTTTTTTATGTGATGGATTATTCCTGGCTGGACACCAGGTGCCCACCAAAGCAGCTCAGCCACTCCCCTCCTCAGCTGGACAAAGGAGAGGAAAATAAGGCAAAAGGCTCATGGGTGCAGATAAGGGCAGGAAGAGACAACTGACCAGTTACTGTCATAAGCAAAACAGACTTGATTTGGGGTAATTAATCTAATTTATTACGAATCAAATTAAAGCAGGATAATGGGAAATAGAACAAAATCTTAAAACACTTTCTCCCCAGCCCTCCCTTCTTCCTTGGGCTCAATCTCACTATGATTTTCTCTACCTGCTCCCTGTGGGCAGCACCTGTGGGCAGGAAGGGGGGACTGAGGTCAGTTCATCACATGTTGTCTCTACCACTCCTTCCTTCTCTGGAGGAGTCCTCACACTCCTTTCCTGCTCCTGTGTGGGGTCTCTCCCAAGGGACACTCCTGCAGTTCTTCACAAAGTGCTCCCATGTGGATCCCTTCCATGGGGTGCACTCCTTCAGGAACAGGCTGCTCCAGCGAGGGTCCCCCATGGAGTCATAAGTCTTGCCAGCAAACCTGCTCCAGCGTGGGCTCCTCTCTCCACAGGGCCACAGAAAAAGGAAATTGGTAGTGAAACACATCACAGCATTACAAGCTAGCAATAGAAATATTTTAACCCCTTGCCCATTTCTGTCTTTCCGCTATTTACTGAGTCTGATGGTCTTATATCCTTTGTGTGAAGTTGTATCTCCTCATCCTCTTAGTAACTTTTGGGAGCTCCTCGGATCTTCATAGATCCATAGGTCGTGGAAGACCATGATTAGCCTCCAGATACTAAATGCTTATATTATCACATAAAAACCAACTCACATAATCTGTGTGCCCTCCTACTGATTGCCTAATTTGACTTCTACAGTGAAATGAGAAGACAAAATTCTGTGGCTGCTGTCCTTTCCACAGCATGACAAATATACAGTGAAATAGCAACACAAGGGCAGATATCAATAATATTACAGATAAAGGGACACAGCAAGTGGTGAGGGGTCCATGTGCAGGGGTGATCCTTATTCCTTTTATATGGCACCTGTATTTTCCCCAGGGTGGCCCATACTGCCTCCAACCAGTACTTCTGAAACATGGTGGGAGGTAAGAATTTCCCTCCTGAGATGATAATTTGCTACTTTTTTCTTCTCTTTCAGTCCATCATCCTGTAGTGCTTGTGATGTTGAAAGCCAGGGTGGGAATTTTAATGTTCTCCCTATATGCATTTATGAACCATGAAATAAATTAAAATTGTCACTTCTGTGCCATTGGCAGAGACTCTTGAATTGCCTGAATGGTGCCCTCATTTTTAGCAACATCAGTGAAAGGAGGCGATATGAAAGCTCATAAACTGTTTCCATCCCTTTTTGGTAGTGGCTGAACAACGAAGAGTGAGCAATGATGTTCTCACACTAAACATTTTGTTCAATATTTAAACATCAAGGCCTAAATTTTTAACATGGTGAAGAAAGCTTCAGCTGTGTGCCTCCTGTGAAAAGTAATAGCTGGCATGGAGCTAAATCCCACCGCACCACATTTAATATTTATCCCTAAAGGGTCCTTCTGCTGCTGAACAGACTTGAGCACATTGCACTCGCTGAGGCTTTTGGAGGCATTCCAGTATCACCTAGCTGATTATGTGGTTTGCAAAGAGCACATTAACTTTATGCCTTGCAGTGCATATGGAGGGGAGGGGGAAGCAATATAGTTGTGCCACGCTGCAGGCAACAAAAGGTGGCTGTGAGATTTAAAAGAAAATCAGAGATTTTAGTTAATCAATCCAGCCTAAATAATTTAATACACTAATCTGACAGGGCTAGATAAAAGATAAAGGAACTAACAGAGCCCATTTATTTACCATCCTGTATTTTTAGATCTTGGCCGCAAAACATGATTCTATTTATGCTATCTTTAAATTGCCTATGCAACCTCAGTCCTCAGGTTTTCATCAAATCTCTGAAGAGGCAATGGCACATTTGTTTCATGATAGAACGTTTGAGTCAGTTGCAAAAACTCCTTGATGCCCACTCTTATCTGGGGAAAGCTATGCTGGTTTTGTATCCAACACAGAGTACTCACATCCTGAACAGTGCAGTTCACTTTGGGGAGGAAAGCCTACACCCATTGCTGTCCCCCAGACTGCTGGGATGGAGGGAAAGAAGGCTGGTGCCCTTCATGATGGCTCTGCACCATGTGGTGCAAAGTTGGGAATGGAGCAGTGGTTTGCAGGAGAGCACAGAGCAAGGGGCAGGATTGCCCCAGAGCACTGGGGTTCAGTGGGAGGTCAGGTGAGGCAGTTTGTTGTTGTCACAGTATGTAGGCTGTGGGTTCTCCCACTTATTCTTTTGTCCTACAGATAAACAGTGTGAGAAGTGCTTCTACCACGTACTTCCTATCCTGTGCTTTCCTTCCCAAAACTGCTGAGTGAATAACCCTCGTGATCATGGGATGCTTCCCTGGGCACATCTCAGGTGTAAGCTCACAGTATGGGCCTTTTACAAGTGTGGTGTTAAAGCTGCATTCAGCAGAGCAAGCATAGCCCATTGCCTTAGATTGTGAAAATCCCATGGGAAGCCTTGCCCAGCTTTTCTCTCCTTGGAAGTAATCTTGTTTCAAACAATTCTTGGCCTGTGCTTTCAAGACCAGTCCCAGAAGGAATCAGATGACACTTTCAGACTTGTGAAGTAAACTTTCCAGGGCTACAGCTGATTAATGAGATGTAGTAATTAAAACAGTATAGGAACTATTATCTATTAACTAGCTGAGCGAGTAATTTATCAGTTAAGAGATTCAGGAATTAAAAATTTCCGTAATCTGATTAGGGTTATCTGTGGATTGTTAAATTATGATTAATGGAAACTCTGCAATAGACTTTATAATTACAATGAATTTTTAGTATAAAAATATAAAAGTAACAAACATTGAGGCATGTGCCAAATTGGGAGAGGGCATTTAGTGGATCTACTTATCACAGAGTATCTAACCAGAATATTTCAGGGTATAGATACTTTATCATTATGTTTATAATATTCTAAGACATATGAGATAATGAGTGTATGATTCCTATGTGACCCTAAAAACGAGCAAGTTTAAATGAAAAGTAAAATTTTTCATAAATAGATCTACTAGTAAGTTGTCCTGTTGAAGGGTCCAACCTGCACTGCCAGGGAAGTACTACAATTGTAATGTCAGAAACTGGGTGATTTTTGCATACAAAGGAGTCTATTGGGCTTGTCTGTCAGTGCAGGGTGGTTACATGAGGATAAGGTGGGAAGGGGAGGGCTGATCCCACATGGACATTCCAGAAGACTTCCTTCTTTCCTCCTGACTTATCTCCATAGGTTGTCTATGCCTCCAAGCCAGGTCAGCCTCTTCCTCTTTAGGTGGAGCCAAGAGACTACTAAGAGGTACCACTAATCTTTCAGTCTGACTCTATTATATACAGAATCTGATAAAATAGTATTATCTTCGGTGGCAATGCTTGCAGCAATGAATCAAAAGGAATATGAGCTGTAGTCTGCAGCTATGGTAGAGACTTGATATGGGATCTGTCAAATAATGAATAAAAAGCTGTGGGAATCAGATTAAACCTCTGCATCTGCAATTTTTTAATCACTGCTCATAACCGTGTAACACACTTTATTTAATTTTGCATATGGTGTTCCTTACATGCTCCCCTTAGCAACTGGCAGTAGGAATAGGATAGGGTCCTGTATATCCTACTGTGCTAGAGCTTTACTGAGCAGTTGTAGGTACATTTGTGATTTGTGGGAGCACCACTTTATTTTGGGGCAACACAATGAACAGCACTCCTGAAAAACTCTACAGGAACCTGCATGAAGGCAGAAAAGGGTGTGCTGCTGTAGAGGATGGGCTGGCTGAAGCTGGAATGCTTTTATGGAGGATATTGCCAAACCTTCATTGTTCCACAGTCACCCCCCTGCAATGACCAAAGGCTGAGGAATAATAGTGGAGTGAAAGAAAAAACAAACAACGCAAAAGCTGCCTCTGGAAAAAAAAATGTGTGAAACCAGGGGGCAAAATCCCCCATTAAGCCCACTACTGAAGTATTTATCTGAATTTTAATTGTTGTGGTTGGATCGAGTCTTTTGGCTCAGCCATATGCACTGAAAGTTGTTTGCTGCATGCCCTCAAAAGTGTTCTGAACAAGTGGTCATGATACATTGCAAATCCTCCTTTCCTCCTGTCTTGTTCTGCACAGGAAATAAGTTGCTGCATTCCTTTCTGGCATGTGGCATTTCACAGGAGTGGGTGGGAAACAGCTACAAAGTGGAAAACTGTTCTTTTTGAGCCCACAGGTTGCAAAAATGACCTTACAAAATGAGGTTCCTTCTGGTCTCATGAAGTCAGAATCAGAAGTAATCTAAAAAGGTCTTCTGTAGTGGTATGCAGCTAAAAAACTATTTTTTACTATTAATTAGCATTTGTTACTTTCAGCTAAAATCAACCACATAATCAATGTGTTGAGAATAATGTCATTTCCTCAGCAAATTGAAAAGGCGTTACCTATGTGAGAAAGTTCTCAGAAGGAAAGACACCAGAAACTGAAAGAATAGCAGAAATTTAGATAGATGGTTACTCTCAAGCCACATTTTCTGCAAAGGAGATGTAATAGTATTGTCAGACAGGTAGGCCATCAAACACAAGGGAGGAAGGAGCCCTGACATATGATGAAGGTCTGTTGAACAAAAGTAGATCATCAGTTGGAGCTGGCAGCAAAAATTAGGAAAACCTCTAGCTGCAATATCTTCTCTTAGGGAGGCAATGAACAATTCAACTCTTAAGGGAATAAGGAGACTGCAAATTTAAAAGCTAATTTGGTCACAGCCCTAGTGAAAGCTTGTTCTTTGGGCTCTGTAACTATCTAATAAAATTTAGTGTCCGTTTTAAACCAAATTAATTTCTTTTTATTTGTTTTACATGAGTTTTTAACAATAAATCATCATAACTTTCATCTAAAACAATAAAAGTCGTACTCCTGCAATCACCTGCTAGAATTGCCATCCAATTTTAATTTCTTATTTTGTTAAAGGTGTTTATATTGACTGCAACAACTTTTTATTGCCACTAAGTGTAAATACTTTAGAGTACTTGTTGCCTCTATGTCACTAGAGAAAAATCACAAAAATATTTAGCTGGAAAGACGTCAATACTAAAATAGGAGCGAGTGAACCCAGACTGTCCCTGGGAAGCAGTACCGTAGGAGCAAACACAGAATGTGATCAAAGCTGCAAGGGATATAATGACAGAAGATGTTGCTCTGGTGAGGGGTTCCACTTTGACCATCTCATGTGAAACACATTTTTATTTCTATATAGCTGGCAAAAGAGTAAGCTCTTTGCTAACTCCAGCACTTACCCCCCTCCAGCTGATCTCAATGAACATCTGGCAGATTCATTTCCCATGAAAATGCAAAAAGTTTTTCATGAAATGTTTTATTTCTCATTGTTTCTCAGCTTGTGCAAGATGATTTAGCTCAGTAATTATATTTGCATCCGTTTTTATTGCATTTGAGGCATCATTAGCCGAGTCGAGGTAGTGAATTAAAGTGCTTGTTACCAAAATTTAATATCCTGAATTTCACTTTGCATAAAACATGGATTTACATTATGTTTTCAAGGTGCATCTTCTGGATTATACGACCACTCCTTCATGAGAAAATACATGAGTGTACTACCTGTGTGTGATGTGTGAGAACTTCTGTGATGCTGCATAAGGCATTGCCTTCATAAAATAATGAGGGGAAAACTGATTCTGTTTCTTCTGAAGATGTAGCAATGTCAATCACAGTTATCTTGATTAGATGGCAAGAAATATAATTGCTGTTCAAGTGTAATGTCTCCACTGATTGTTGACTATGTAAATGTGAGGGGTTGATAAAACACCCTGGCAGCACTTAACTCTCTGCAGTGTTTCTGGAATTTTAAAGACGATATATGGGTATGGATGGTAAACAGTGGTATTGAAGCAAGTTATTTAGCTGTCATGATGCACTTCTAGCACCTTATACAAGGTAACCAAAACATTATCAAAAGAGAGATCTGTAAATCCCACCCTGTACGAGCTGAGGGAGCAACCCACACTCACTGATTTGCAAGGATTGCACTTTGGATCTTTCTTCTTTGCATGGGTCAAAACCTACCTTGTAAAAGGTCAGAGGGAGCTGTCCAAGGGCCAGAGCTGTAGAATGCATATTATAGGTTGGTCCTGTGAATAAGGCAACAAACATCTCAGACCTCAGGTCTCTTGTGACTTTTAACAAATCCTCTGTGATCTTCTTCAAATGAGGCTTTTCATACTTCAGCACACCTGAAGTAATACAGATGTACCAGTAGTCTTCTGTTTACAGTAAAACTGATACATGGCCTCAGAAGGACAAAAGTTGAAGGTGATTAAATTACATTTAGGGGTTTGTATCCTGTTTTTAATGAAGAACTGCCCTCCTTGGTCTTGCAGGCTGAAGTCTCAACTCTCCCTTTAACATACCTGTACAGATTATTTTCCTTTGTTGAGGGTTTGACAGATGTCACAAACTAAAAATCCTCCCATCCCTGGGCATGATCTGATTAACTTTAGTTTGAGGTTATTTTTAAGCCTCATTTTACACCGCTTCTTGTTAGTGGTGACAATTCATTATGATAATGAAGGTTAAAAAGAGGAACCATCAGCCGTGAGAGATGATCTTTAATTTTCTGTATAGAATCCTTAAAAAAATTTGCATTTTCCTTGAATGGCAGGCATCATACTAATAACAATTTTAAAAAGGGAGTTTCTGAAGAGAAGTATATTAATATCAGCATCAATGTTAGCCAGAGAATTAAACAAACAATTTGCTCAGTGAAAAGCAAAGCAGAAAGATAATGAGTGGTTATACCTTGAAAAATAAAAGCATAGTAGGGTTTTGTCAGTACCTTTTATAGATGCTCTTAAAGAATAAGAGAGGGTAGAATGAACTTGGAAGATCTTGCGTATGGACGCTTAGTACTGAAATGCCCAGCTCTCTGCAAAGGGTGGAGCCAGACTTCTGACCTTGCAGATGTCCTTGCACAGAAGAGCTGATCCAGGATTCTAGTTCTGATTTGCATTTACATTTCCAGTAACTTTACAACACTTACGGCCGCCCAAAACCAGGATGGTGTCTTTGGGGGAATTTATCTCACCTAGATCNGGCTACACCGGACTGCAACATAGGTGTTTATAGTACAGACTCCTATATGGGACCATGAGACCCCTCTGTAATCAGGAGAGATCTGTTCAGTAGAGTTAAAGGAGTGCGGGATGTGATTAGCGCAAGGCAGGCGCCCACGTTTGACCAGCTGGGTCACAACCCAGACTCCACTGACTCACCACTGACTACAAGGGCACTTAAGCAGCTGGTCAAGAGAGTACTTCACTGTGCTCTCCCCTCTCTTAGCTTTTTGTGCCCACTTATCCCCTGATTCTGGACGTTCGGTGTTTTGGCAGAGCAGACCTGCATCATGACACGCGAGGGCTGACATAAAGTCCAGAAGTCGTCAAGTAAAATTAAGTTCAACTGTATACTTGGGGGATTAAAAACACTCAGAGTCAATTACTACCAATGTTGCCATTTGTATTGAATTTAATAATGTTAAACAATTGTTTAAACAATGTTAAATTAATCACAATTGCTTTGTATCTTTTTGAGGCCTACTGAAGGGAGCCTTCTGTAGGCCTTCTTGTTGGAGCCTACTGAAGCCTTTCTGAAGAGACAGAAAGGCTCCAGCTGGTTTTAATGAGTAGGGGAGAAGCCTTAGATAGGCATTAAATGTGGGATTCTTTGCTATGTGCTGACAGGAGAATCGTGGTTTATGTCTCTGCCATGGGAAGCCTTGTGTTGAAATAAAATGGAGTCCTTTTCAGGGACAGTCAATTACTGATGTATCTCTCCAGAAAATGTCTGTTGTACCAGTCCTGTCAAACACACATCCTTAGTGTGCTAGTTTGATCTCAGAAAGTCTTCCTAAACTTGAGGTGCACAAATGGGAATTTGTGTGTTCTAAAGATATCTAAAGTATATGCCAACTTATGCAGAAACTCCTTGCACTGGAAGTAAGAGATGTACAGACTTTGTTCATGGCTGGATGAGTTCCCTGTGAACGTCTGCTGACAGCTGGTCCTGAGCAGATGACAATGCATGTCTGATACACCTTTAGGAAAGTGCTATTTTTGCTTATGCTTCCTTTGCAACAATGTAAGAAGAAAATGTAACTGGTCAAGACTCTAAGAAGTTACTGTTTAGTAGTTTGGAAGCACCTCCTGGATGTAAAATGGACATTTAGATATCCATAACTTTTTAATTTGACCAGTGGTTCATTCTTCCAGTAAACCTATGTCTCAAGGCAGTGATTTCAGTGTTAATTACATTTCTCCTAATTAAAACAGGTGGCTGAATTAGGGGTCTATTACACAGATCATTTCCTGTTCTAGGAGTGGTAGATGTATAATTGTGCTGCTGTTCTTTGAGCATCTAACCACACAGGTTTGGGATATTTTTTCCCACTCACAGAATGGGGCAAAGATTTGTGCAGCCACCTATTCGTGTGAAGAAATAGTTTCTCTGCATCTGAAAATCTAAACCTCTCAGAGCCTAAATTTCCTTAAGCATAAAGCCAATTAAAAGCATAGAAGAATATCTCAAAAAACTAATTAGGCCTTCCTAGCCAAGCTTTTAAACACTCAGGTTTGAAGCTTGCAGGAAATCTTGAAGCAGAGGCATCTGCTAGGTCTGTGCAGCTCTTAATCTGCAACCTTGTGGCCCAGATGATGCTGGCACAGCTAGAAAGCAATAGCCTGGAATCTATACTCACTTTTTCATAGTGGCTGTCACTGAGGTGTCCTGGCATGATGCAACAGTGAGTCAAGGTCTGGGGAGAATCAAATCGCAGGGGTACCTGAGGCCAGCCAGCAGCTTGTGTGACTGCTGAGATGCGAGCGCTCAGGTCCTCAGGTGTGCCACACTTCTGAGAGCTGTGGGTCACCCGTCACCCACCAAAAGGTTAAGGAGTCTCCTAGAGCTTCTCAGCATCAGAAAAGAAGCCATTGTGCTATTTTTCTGAATGGTGTCTCTCAGATCCATGGCTGCCTTTGGTTTCCTTGCGCTCAGATGTCCAGGTGCAGGGTCCAGCTGCCCCATCAGGTATTATGAAAGAGGCTATTTTTTCTTCTGTCTTCCCTTGAGCTGAGACATGTCTAAATGACAAAGAAATACAATCATTATGGTGAATAACACCATAATTCGAAAAGCATCAGGCAATAGGGTAGCTCTGAAAATCCAAAGAATAGTGCTCAGAAGATGAAAGGAAAATAACCCTGGCCATTGCTGTCCCTTAAACTGCAAATAAAGTGGAAGGGGTGTTCTTGAATTAAGAATACTGTGTGCAGAAAAGCATGGGTCATGTTTTGAAAACTTGAGCTTTAAGAGAATTACACTGCAAAGGTTTGTCCTCTGCAGCTCTCCTTAAAGACAAAACAGTTTTGGATTTCAAGGAGATATTGCCAATGCTGTGTGGATGGATTCCTACCCAAAACACAAACTCAAAATGTCTTTGTAGGCAAGTGGGCTAAAAACCACTGAAATTGCAGCATTTTTGAAGTAATGGCTAATGGTTACAGTTAGAATCAATATTGCTTAACATCCATGTTAATGGTCTAAGAAGGCTGAATATGGTGATTTTTAATGGGGTCCTTAGACCATTGAATTGAAGGGAAATGTGAACATCAGTAACAGCCATAAAACGACAAAAGCTGCTAGCAAATAAAAAACTAGGTTTGATTTGGAGGAAAATCAACAAAATGATCCAGTGAAAATTATTGTTTGTTTAGGCAGTAGGTAGAGGAATATTAAAAATTAATTGTACTGGTTAAATTGTAGAAACAGAAATACATCTGTGGGAATCTTACGGGTAGACGTGACAGGAGGTTTGGATCAGGAGGTTGGCCCAGTTGTTTTCTTCCTTTCTATCCTGCTTTCCAGGACTCTGCAACTTTTCAACAAGCTACTGCTGAAACCTTTGGTCAGCATAAACAGACTGGGTAAAGCAAGTGTCAAGTCTGTGTATCCTGAGCATCATTGTACACAGGACCATGCAGTCAAGACAATGAAAATTTGAAGAAAGAAAATTGAGACATTTAGAAAAATGGAGGAATGATGTATATGTGTATAAACATATAGATATATGGATAGATATAAACATAGATAGAGATATAAGAGGAAAATATTAGATGCCAAATTGATATAGCTAAATAAGGTGGTGTAAGCGAGGCAGAGGGGCAGTGGCTCAACTGTGGCATTTCAGACACAGCAGTTCACTGCAGTGCAGGTCTCCCAAACAGGGTGAGCGGCAGAGAGACAGGGTGGGAGAGTCCCCTGCACCTTTCATGAACAGCAGCGGGTGCCAAGAAGGCCAACACCATCCTGGCTCTTATCAGTAAGAGTGACCAGCAGGATGGTACTTAGCACTGGTGAGGCCACACCTTGAATTCTGTGTCCAGTTTTGGGTCCTTCATGAAAAGAAAGACATTGAGGTTCTGGAGCATGTCCAGAGGAGGGCAGTGGAGCTGGCAAAGGGTCTGGAGCACAAGTCTGAGGAGCCGCTGAGGGAGCTGGGTGTGTTTAGCCTGAAGAAAAGGAGGCTCACCGGAGACATTATCACTCTCTACAACTCCCTGAAAGGAGGTTGTAGCTAGGTGGGCTTGGTGTCTCAGGCAAAATAATGTGGTAAATTCACAAAGTATGAATAAGCAGGGCTGTCAGTACAGTTTGGCAATCAGAAATTGCTGCAGAACTGAATGCGTTGCTCACTACTGAAAATCAGCAGGTGAAATACTAATTGGCATCACTTCCTTCTCTCATAACCTATGTTGTTTTTTGTGGATGTTAAATATTATTTTGGGTCCAGTGAGTGGAAAACTGTGATTTGACATTGTGTTTGCCCATTTTGCCACATTCTGTATGAGGACATAAGAAAAATGGTAGCAGAAAATTAGGACCTGAAGGTGTTGGTTTGTTTTTAATGCTCTGAGCACAAGGTTGGTTAAGCTGTTCCTTAAATTAAACACAAGGAAAATGATACTTTATGGGCTAGAATTTCTGCAGATGTTAATTAATGTAGCATCAGTCAATGCAACAGAGCTACTCCCATTTGCACCAATCAGTGATTTACAGAAATTTGCATTGGCTTGAAACAGCATCCTCATTTCCTTTGCACACCTTCTCCACATGTCAAAGCAAAATGTATTTTTGCTCTTCGTGTTTGGACTGTTTGCTAATGAGACACACGACAGGCAGTGCATGAGTTTGTAAGTGTCACTGTTTTATACAAAATAGTAGTTACTGTAGCAAATTACTGATGATAAGACTTGCCTGATTTCATCATAAGGTAGTGCTGTCTCCAGCTGGGTGTTGTTATGTGGTCAGAGGAGATAAAGAGAGCTTGGAGTTCACATGGGTGGAGAGCATCAGTGAATTGCCAGACTATTTTGCACACTGGACAGCATTCATCAGCCTTAGAAAGGCACTCACAGTTATGTCAGGCATTACATGAACAAATAGAGCATTTTTGGCCTGAGAGAATGCAAACATTATGCAGTTTGGTCAAGTGGGCAGAGTATGGGTCTCCAATTCAAAGAATGGAATTTGCTTGCCTGCTGTGTGACCTTGAATAAATTGATTTGCCTCTCAGTTCCTTAGTTATCTCATCTATAGAATGTGACTGTGTTGCTGATCTCCACTTAAAAATATTTTGCGATAATTTGCTAGGAAAAAATTCCAGTGATGCCTACTTCATTATCTCTAGCAGAACCTAGTGAGAGCATTTTAAATTTTAGTGCCAAGCTCATAGTAGATGAATCCCTTTCATTAAAGTGATTCACCCTCTTGAACTGACGTTCTGGCTCACAACACTTACCACTTTTGACAAGATATTTTCTATTGCTTCCTGAAAAATTAATGGGAAAGTAGCTGTTCTACATTGTTCCAGCGTCATGAATAAATTGCTTGCTGACTAACTTTCCCACTCCAAGTACCACATGTCCTCTTCTAAGATTTGTGATCTTACCCTTTAAACATTTTTTAAGTAATTCACTGAATTTACGCAAAGAATGTTTTTTGTTTCTCCAAATGATCACAGAACGATTAACACAAAACATTTGTAGTTGTTCTGGATTTGGGAAGTCACATATACTAAAAAATGAGATACAGCACAGTCCAACAGGAAGAGTCGTCGTGATACTCTTCAAAAATAGGAGGGTACGGATGGGGATCTTTGAAAACATCCCCTCAGGTGAATTCCCTATGTTTCAGAATAGCAGGTTTTTATATAAAAGTCTAGTGTTTAGTCTTACTTCGGAAGTAGCTTTGAAGTACCCCAAAAAATGCACTGGTTTAATGAATCAATCATCTTGGCAGAGGGGGAAGTGTTATAATCTCCCAAACCATCTCTTTTAGGGATGACGTTTAGTTCCCTAAGCACCCTCAAACAACTAACTTGGCCAACTAGTACATGACAGCATCACCCAAAGTGACATCTGAAGAGGGTTTGTGGTGGATTTGCAGGAGAGTGCTCCTTCCTCTACTTCAGTTGATGATGATTCCAAAAGCTTTTGTTTGGTTTTGTTGGCAGGCTATTGACAGGCCATGCCCAGGGAAACAGAGACTTGGGGCAACTTCTTGAAAACTCATGGGAAGAGTTTATTGTTGTATAAACTGCCAGAGTTTGGAAATGTCAGGCACTTCTTAAAGATGTGAGTATCTGCCTGCTGTTTGTGGAATTCAACTTCTGCCAACTGAAAGAGATAATTTTTAACTGGAGAGGAAAAAAGAGAAATATTCTCAAGGTAACATATTTAAAGTGTCTGAGCTGATGCTGTTTTCAGTGCCTTGGTGAGAGACCACGTTTAATTGCAATGCAGTGCCTACAGAGCCCTGCAGTCCCACAGGCTCTTACAGCACTGTTTCACTGGGATGACAGAAGGACCTTCGGGCTTCTCAGGTTTATGTCACGCAGTCTGTGGATATTTCCTTTGACAGTGGAGCAAGCTGGAGGCAGCCTTGGCTGCAGCTCATCTAGAGATGATTGCATTATCTGCTCTGGGCCACCCTGTATTGGATAATAACATTTGGCCACTCATAAATAAACATCACGTGACACCATTAGTCAGAAATTAAAGATGTTAATAAACTGGTTCTGTGAAAGGGAACCCACTACTGCTATAAAATACTCAGGTAAATTGCTATGATTTACCACCGTAAAATTGACACTCTATGTTCATGATGCCACAGAGACAAAACATCCTTAAAATGCCTGTGAGTTTTGTCATTCCTATGGGCTTGAGCAATCCTTACAGCATCTAACGTATGATTATTCTGGGGTTTCTTTGAGTATTTTCAATTCTTCCCTATTTTATATAAAAAGACTGTCTGCTTGAAGAAGTGGACGTTTCATTGTCGTAATCATATCTATGCAAATAAAAAAAGTATTTACCTGATTATAAACAAAGTCTTGCATAATCTTCATCATTCATCAGCCCAAGCAGTTCCATAAACATATAAACCTCAAAATTACTTTTTTCCAACTTTATTTTAGAGTTAAATCTGCATTACCCTGAAGAATAGACCTCTTCTTAGAAAATCTGGGATAACAGTGTGCTTGCAAAGTTGAAAGTCATCTGTAATGTGAGATGAATGCAGAGTGCAAGTGCTACTGAGAACCTCAGAACTGAGGTCAAAAGTCCAGCTCTCTCATAGACTCTTATAGGTACTGGAAGGTGCTGTAAGTTTTCCCTGGAGCCTTCTCTTCTCCCGGCTAAACTCCTCTCATAGGAGAGGTGCTCCTGCCCTGTGATCAGCTTCATGGGTCTCCTCTGGACTTGCTCCCACAAGTCCATGTCCTACCTGTGCTGGGGACCCCAGAGCTGGATGCAGCACACGAGGTAGGGTCTCACCACAGCAGAGTGGGGGGGCAGAATCACCTCACACAGTCTGCTGCATATGTTTATTTTGATGTAGCCCAGTAAAAATTTAGATTTCTGGGCTGCAAGTGCACATTGCCAAGTCATAATAAGCTTTTTGTCCACAAAGTGAGCTTCTCTCCTGTGCTGATCTTGATCCATTTTCCATGTAGCCTGTACTTGTGCTTAAACGTAGATTTATGTAATCCCTGTGTATACAGTACATATAGATATATACTGTATGTATGCATATATGTATATTTTACCCCAGTTCATTAAAGGAAAAATTGTTTCATGCTGGTTTCACCTGTCTTAGATGATATTGTTTTCCCACACAGATATTTGACATTGAGCTGTTTTACCATACAGAGACTCGCACTAACAGAAAACCTCCTCCTGTGAAGAAACTGCATGAAATAAAACAGGCTCGTTTCACAGAGATCTGTCTCCAGTGTAGGTGAATTTAGGTCAGGATATATTTTTGTGAATGTAGCCTTTTATTTTTGAACTGAATGGGCGTGTTTTTGCTCTTCTCCCACAAGAGGGCAGCAAAGGAAAATGGTTGTCAAAACCCCAGACAAAAACATTCAAGGACGTTTAAGTATTTAAGTTTCCTACTGTGTTTAATAAGATTCTGAAAATACCATTGTGTGGGAACTAGGCGAGCTTGTAGAAAGCCACCTGGTGAGAGAAAGAGATTTTTATTTTTTTTCAAAAGCTCTCCAAGCTTCCCAACCTATTGATAGCTTAATGAATTATTTGCCTTTACCTTCAAATATGCTCCCCGATCATGTGATAACAGCACAGCAGCTGAGCAAGGTCTCCTGGGCTTCAGCATCCTCATCTCCAGTGTTAATTGCTCTATTATCTCAGAATTTAAGTGCTTTACCTCAAACTCCTCTTTCCCTCTCTAAACCACTCTGCCTGTGGAAGCGCTGACACAAATGGGAAGGGCTAGACTTGAAGAACGACCTGGTGGCAACAAAATTATGTTGCTCTGGGATATTCTATCCCCAAATCCAACCTAAGTAATAAAGGAATTCTGATTGGGTGTGTGGGGGTGGGGGGGAGTGGAGATTTGGGGCGTGTTTTTTGGCAACTTTACCCAGAGCTATTCAAGCAGAAGTCAGGGTGTTATAGCTGGTTCGAGTTGCTGGGGGAGTGAGCCACAGTGGCTGTGCTGAATGCAAATAGAGGTTTAATCAAAGTGGTTCTGTGCAGCAAACTGCATTTTCATTCATGTGTTCTGCAGTCCTTGCAGGCAACCAGGGCATAAGCATGCTAAATACATTTAAAATAGACAGATTTTCCCCCATTTTAAATGTTTCATCTTCTAAATAAATGACAAACAGAAAGTAGAGGGAAAAAATCCAAAACCAACAAAAAATTAGCATAGGAAAGTGAAGGCGTCTTTCCAAGGGATGTATTAGAGCTTGGATTTGGACCCAAAGTTCAGTCAATTTTTAGCCTCAGGATTGTGGTATTTTCTGTCACCATCACTGTCATATCGTACCTGATAGAAAGTGTGCTCTGGGTGACACCACAACGCAAGTGAGAGGGACAAGGACACAGGAACAAGTTTGTTCATTCTGAGCAGGATCTCATTCCATGCTGGTGTCCTCTAGTGAATGCAGTAGAATGAGAGGTGAATTGCAGCAAGCCACAAGTGCAGCCAAAATTGTTACAATTTAGCTGAGGCTGAGGATGGAGAGACTGTTAAAATTATGTCCCAGGGCTACTAGGTCTGGGTGCAAGACCGGGTCATCCCTCCACCATGTGCCTGATTGCCAGGAAACAAACCCTGAGCATCTGACCCAAGGGAAGCACCAACAACCTCAGATGGATGCTCAGATGGAGAAGTAGACTGTCCTCACTGCCATCTGAGGTGGATGCTGTCTTAACTGAGACAACCTTGGCTCCCTGGAAGGTTGCTCTAAAAAAAGTTGTTACCTCTGTGTGCCTCTGTCCCCCCCTTTTATTTTTTGGTGCAAACTGACCTATTTTTTTTTTTTTTCTAGTGAAGATGCCATCTTCAGACTCAAACTAAAAGTGATAACTGACCTGCGTGCCCTGTTTGCTGCTGCTCATAGACTGACGCAGCATTCACTGCAGAGCATCCCACTTCTTGTACCTCTGTGAGCAGCAGGCTGGGTCTTATCTGGGACCTGCCTGCAGCTGTGGAAGCTTCCCTAGCAAATCTGCCTGACACCAGGGCACCATATCTCTCTGTGGTCTTCAGGTCATGCTTCTGCTATGGCTTTTTAGGGTGAGGGGCATGGTCCTGTCCCTTCAGGGCTGCAAGAATCAACCCTAGATCTATTCCAGGGCAGGAAAGTCTCTGGCCCAGCCCTGGCTAAGACCAAAAATGAAACCCCTGTGGGATGAAACTATGAACTAAAGTTTAACACTTTAAAGCAAGGGAAAATTAAATCTTTTTTGTGTTAGACTGAACATCTAAAATAGTAAGTACCATTCAGCTCTCCAGAGCTCTAGCAGATGGATGAACTAAGAGTGTTTTTTTAAGCCAATGTGCATCTCTCCAAGTAAAATGCCACTCTCCATTATTCTGAGTTGGAAGAATAATGAAAGAATCAATCAAATCCTCTAGCAGTGACAGAAAACAGACAAAAATCCATGAGTCTCTTTTGAGGCTCTAAGAAGATTAAACTCCTCAGGCAGGAACTCTTCTATAAGGGTTTGTTTATGGTGAGAAAGAAAAGTTTGATAGATGTGTACAGTGAGTTCAAAACAGCAGCCTTAAAAACCTTGTATGTGGTCTGAAGTGAAACAACCCCATCCTTTAGATCTGTGTTAGGATCAACAACCTGAAATGCAATTTTGACTCTGATACAAACAAGCCAAGAAGCATCAGACAAATCCATTTGGTGCTTAGAGCTTTTCACCTCCTTCCATATTCAGCCCATTTGTTTCTTTAGTAGCAAACTCCTCAAGGCTGCCATTATAGACACACTTACAAAAGCAGTTAATTAGTGAGTAATGCAACTTGAGACCATTTAGGAAGCCTTGTGTAGTCCCACCGTGCTAGATTTGTGTGCAGTGATGAGTTGAGGAGAACCAAGGAGGCTCCCCTTCCCTCAGTGATGGCTTCTGAGGTGCCAGCACCCCACATGAATCTGTAGTAGTGCAAAAGTACTGCTGAATTATTCCTCTCATCCACAGTGTAAGTGCACCTGGACCTGCATCTGATAACATTTGCAGGGGCACTGAAGAGATAACAAACTCCTTTTATGCAGTGTGGAGTGGGGTTTCAATTTTGGCTAGAAAGTATTAAAAATCAAGGAGCATCTGGTGTAATATAAAAGTAAGTGTAGCATGAATGAGGCATTTCCTTCTGTTTTGCTCATGTAAGATAATGTTTTGGAGAATATAAGGCACAGGGTAGAATTCTCAGTATTTTCTGGGCTGGGTCTCAGGCTATGTTCTCCTGATCAGAGGTGACAAAAGTCCCAGAATTTTGTGGATTGCGATGTCATGAAGGTAGCTTTAAGCGTTGTGGGGAGCAATGATTTGTCTGTACAGCTGGAACACGGTGGTGTTGGCTACTGCAGCATCTTGTGTGATATTGACAGGTATATGCACACTGGATAGCTGTAGTGCTATGAGGTCCAGGGCTTACTGAGATCCATCAGAGAGATGTCCTGGGTATTATTCTCAGTGTTATTTCCATTTGGGTATTCCTAGCACATCTGGCTGCTGTATAGGACAAACATTACTAAAAAAATCTTTGATCTGTGCTGAAGGAAAACAAAGGAAATACTGGGGACTGCCAGAAAAAATTAGGTTAGAAAAGTTCATCTGTTTTCTGCCACCCTCCTTCTCATTTCAATTTCTATCTCATTTAATACATTGAGTCATAGATTGGTTTGTGTTGAAAAGGACCCTTAAAAATCATCTAGTCCAACCTCACTGTGAAACCTCCAGGTTAGTTTGGGTCTTACAGCTGACCTGAAATTATATGTCCTTTTGGGAAACTAATGTGATCTTTGAGTAAAGACAGATGATTCCCATGCACTTTAGTTTGCATTCTAAATTTTTGGCTCAGCTATAAATACAATAGCATTGTATTTTTGGACATATCTGCATTCCTTGTTCAAGGCAGAGGGTAATGAGCATGAGCAGAGCATCTGATAGTTGTTTATTAGAGGCCCACATGAGCTGAGAGCTCCTTTTAAAAATGATGCACTATAGAGGAATGAAAACAGCAGATCTTTCTGCACATTAGCATTCTGTGCTGGTAAAAGACTGAGTACTATTTAAGGGTGTCACAGGAAAGCAAGAAAGGGAGAAAGCTGTTCATAGCTACCTAAACAATGATTACACGGTAAATGGATCCCTCAGAAAATACTGGAATGATTTCTAATGCTTGTGGTTTTCCTCTGCGTGCAGCATGACAGATTTGTAGATGAATTAGACTGCAGCAGTCAGCAGATGTGATTGTTTTCCAGAACCACTTTTTAAGGCAATCCTACTGAATTCCTCTGATTTTTTCAAGCACTCTACCTCCAAAAGGAGCTTATGTTGTTTCTTTTTCTCCCCACCATCCTCAACATGTTACAGATTTTGGTATTGACTTATAAATGGAGTGAGACATAAGAACACCTTAGTTTCATGGCTGCTTGTTTCAGATAAGCAGATCTGAGCCTGCGTTTGCCCCTGGGTATGTTCTGCATTCAGTTTCGCATTCTTTCTATTTCTGTACCTGTGATTCTTTATAACTTCCATCATTTTCATCCCAGAATTATAGAATATGCTGAGATGGAAGGGACCCATCAGGATCATCAAGTCCAACTCCTGGCCCTGCACAGGACACCCCAAGAATCCCACCATGTACCTGAGAGCATTGTCCAAACCCTTCTTGAAGTCTGTCAGGCTGGTGCTGTGACCACTTCTTGGAGAGCCTGCTCCAGTGCCCAGCCACCCTCTGGATGAACAACCTTTTACTGATATCCAACTGAAACCTGCCCTGAAACAACTCCAGGCCATTCCTTTGGGTCAGGTCTTTGGACACCAGAGGGAAGAGGTCAGTGCCTACCCCTCCTCTTCCCCTTCTCAGCATGTTGAAGACCACAGTGAGGTCTCCCCTCAGTCTCCTCTCTCCATGCTGAACAGATCAAGTGACCTCAGCTGCTTCTCATGGTACCAGCTGTCTTACCAAAAGCAATGGAAGAATTTGCACCTAACTCTAGCAAGGGCTCAGGTAATGCCAAGCATGG
Source organism: Platysteira castanea (assembly GCA_013397175.1). Lineage (NCBI taxonomy): Eukaryota > Metazoa > Chordata > Aves > Passeriformes > Platysteira > Platysteira castanea. The sequence goes on along the minus strand of VYXC01009176.1, from coordinate 841,422 downwards.
GAAGATTCATCTGCTAAAATAATTTCATAAAACTGTGCATATTAGTGTTTCGGCTCCAAACTTGATGTCATGCGGCCAAGTGCTATAACATAGGTCAGGGAAGGTATCTGTTATGATCTGACAGCTCTGGAAATAGAGCTCACAGTCCCTAATGTGCTTTGCAACCACAGTAATGAACATCACGCTCAAGGGCTACGGTCCAGCAAGAGTACAAGATTCAACACGAAGAATGCCAAGATTAGTCCCTGGAGTGGCTTTTCAATACTGGCAGGATGATGATAATGACGGAAAGTCAACAGCAAAGATCAGATTAGGAGGAGAATTCACAGGAGTGTCTGAGATACCAGTAGCCACGTTATGCTGTTTGTCTTGGCAAGAAAGGTCTTGGTTGAGCTGGTTGGTGTTCCAATAAAACTTTGGGCTCATTCATTCCCCCAATCCACGTGTCTGTGGCTAAGATTTGCATCAGAAGAGTGGAGACCTGAAATGACTAAGGGGTCTTCAGACACAGCTGGAAGGAGATAGGTTTCCATGAATGCTTGAACAAATGCAATGAGGAAGGTGTGGAGGTGCCCCTGGGGGTGATGGGCCTTGGGAGTGGAAGCATGGTCAGGTTACAGGGGGTTTCCAAGCTCCTTGATGCTATTGTGTCTAAATCCTGTTCCTCATTGGTCTTTTCAAATGTAACTCCGCCCAGTGAATCCTGTACTTAAGGGGGTGTTCACATGATTTGGGCAGTTGTTGTAGTCAGTCTGTGCCAGGCCCAGCTATGAGGCTGTGAAAAAATAAAGAGCATCTATGAACATCTATCAAGATTATTGTTCCTGATTCTTTCCACGGGCCAAAGCTGTTTTTCAGGGAAGGGTGCAGGCTAACCCCACTGCAACAGGAAAGTATTAGCTGTCCTCAGGTTGGAAGAGAAATTGCAGGACTTGGTAGACTGACATGGTCCAGGTCATAGAGTAAAATCAAGTGAGGTCAGAAATAAATGATAATTTTTGGTTGGGTAATAAAACTAATTGATTTAGATTATCCAGCCCTAGTTGTTTTCAGTATAAGACAATAAAAATAGGTGCATAATGTGCAGAAGGACTGTGCCCACAGGCGATGTACAGCTCTGAATACATGATCCCTGCGTTTCCTTGTGGTGCCATTGTGAAGAGGGTACCTACAAAAGCAGCTTTTGTCTGAATTTATCCTGAGCCTGGTTACTTGCTGCTGTGAGAATCAAAATTAGTAACTTGGTCAGCTGTGTCTGCTTCATCTTTTCCATCCCTCTCGCCAATAATTCATCTTGCGTGCTGGTGCAAAAAGGAATTGCTGTGTCATTTATACTTGTTTCAGGTTTTAAGTGCTTCCGCAAAGGAATAAAAAGTGAGCTTCTGCTGCAGAAATACAATCTTACGTTTTCTAGGTAAATTAATCTAAAAAAACAGAATCATGATTCTCCTGCAAGCCAATACACCTTGAATCTTTTCACATATCAAAGACAGAAGAGGTAGGAAAAGTCATAAATAAAGATGTTTCTGAATAAAGAACTTTTTACATAGCTCAAGAGCAACCAAATAAGGGCACAATGGAAACAACTTACTCTAGCATGCTGTAGCTTGAACTTCAAGCCTTTTAGAAAGTAAGGTTATTATATTTCAGAACATTTATGTGGACACAGCAAAAACATGACTGACAAACCCCTGAGTTGTGCTTGCTGATGTTTCCCATGAGCCATAATGATTTCAGGACACCTATGACAGGCATCCAGCAAAGTACTCACCCGTTGTCTTGAGGAAGCTGCTTCTCTGCCTCAAAAACACCATTTAAGATGATGTAAGATGTATTAGGAAAAGACTGAACATCTGAACCTGTGGTATAAGCTGCATAAAGACAGTCAGTAGAAAGGAATCATGGTACATGGCATTTTAAGTGCAATTGTTTGCCTATATAATTGAAAAATTTACTATTTTTAACAGCATCTAAGAGGCTCAAGGGCACTAAACTCTTCTCCCTCCACTTAGATGCAATTGAAAATGTCTTCCCAGAATAACCCATGTGAAATCCTCATTTCTTGCCCCTGCGTCTTTGAGAAGCCTGCCCTGCTCTGACACTATCCCTGGTGTGAAATAGCTGTGTAGGCTCAAAGCAGTGTTAAAAAGCTTGGAGTACACTGGGAACTGTGCTCCCTTGTCATGAGGCCCCCAGCAAGAGAACAGCGTGACTGGGCTGTGCTCTGAGGTGAGGCACTATTAATAATTCAGAGCAGCAGAGACTTTTATTCTGCCTTGCCATTGTGACTTTACAGTACAAATCTCTCACCTCTGTCACTTGGTGGGAAGTGCTAATCCAAGTGAAATATTAGGAGTTATTCTCATCTTGGTGTCAGAATTAGGTAACAGCGCATTTTGGAGAGGGAAAGGGAAAAATTCTTGTCAGCCTTTGTGAGAAATTTAAGAAATACATCATGAATTGCAGGTGGAAAATAGGCAATTGGGTTATTTGGAAGATATTTTCTGAGCATTTAATGTGCCTCTTTTTTTTCCCTCCACACAAATTCAGAGGATTCTGATTTCCCTTCATTCTTCTTTTACTGCATCCTGTGCTTTCTATTCACAAGAGGCTTTTCTGGATGTGGAAAAAAAGCCTCCAGAAGCGTTGTCAGGCTGGGTATCTTACATATGTAGCATCGTATGTTTATACAAAAATGACAGGGACACAATTATAAAAAACTACTCATATGGAAAACCCTTTATTTATTTAAGTCAAGGCCGTGTTTCTAATTATAAGAGAAAGTATGAACACCTTCAGTTAGATAAGGTCATACAACTCAACTACCACGAACACTTCCTGACATCTCACTGAACCCTGTGTGAAGAAACTCTTTTTAAGAAACAAATGCTCTTCCCCTGTGGGTCTTACAGCCTTACTTAGAACAACTGCAATGGGGAGTGATTGCTCTGAGCACTGGGGTAAGGAAGGGAAAATGGCAGAGTGAGCGGCTGGGGGGTTGGAATGGTGGAATGCAATTGTGGGAGTAATTCAGTTTCTTTCTTGATGCTTGACTACAGAGTTCTTTAGTAAAATCAATGAAGCAGTTATATAAGTGATTGGGAAGCTAAATAGCGTGGTGGAGTGTCTGCCAGTGAGCTGAGCCACTGGTTTGCAATGTCTCCACTGCATTCACAACGGGAGACATATAACAAATTATGTTTTTTCCGGGCTCTGAATCAATGCATGAAATTGAAAAGGTTTGCCTTCCTCATCTTCAGTCAGTACTTCATCTTCAGTGCTAGCAGGAGCTGTGAAATATTCTCAGGACTGAAGATTTTGCCTTTTTCTTTTTTGGTTGTTTATCTCAGTGGTGAAGAGATAATGCCAAATTCATAGATATAGAAAAAAGAAAGCTTGAAATATCCAGCCCGTCTGTTGGGATTTCACAGATTTTAGAAAACACATTGTTCCCCATCAGTGTACTCAGGCACTTGAATTTGGATAAAGCATAATTTCCACAAAGGTCTCCATAATCTCATTTTGAACTCTTCAGGAGATAACAGATCCATTGTTTTTCATTGTGTCCTGTTCCAGTGGTTAGGCATGTTTGCTGTCAGATGAATGTGCTTTATTTCCAATTTGATCTTGTTTAGCTTCCCATCATAACTTTTGTTCTGCTTTTCTTCACTAGATTAAGGAGCTCTCAAGAAACTATGATTTTTGGCCCATGAAAGTATCCATACATTGGAATTAAATCAATTACCTCCAGTAAAGCCTTCATTTCCGTAAGCTCTAAGCTTGACTTAGTTCTGGCACTGACCTACAACAGAATTTTTATGAACACATTTTTGACAGTCCTAGGGATCACGATCATAGGATCATAGAATCATTTAGGTTGGAAAAGGCCTATAAGATCAACAAGTCCAACCACTAATCCACCACTGCCAACTCCACCATTAAACAGTATCCTAAGTTCCATGTCTACATATCTTCTAAATACCCCTGGAGATAGTGACTCCACCACTTTCCCCAGACAGCTTGTTCTGATGCCTGACAACACTTTAGGTGAAGAATTTTTTCCCAATATCTAATCTTAACCTCTCCTGGAGCAAGTTGAGGCCATTTCCTCTTGTCCTGCCACTTGATAGCTGGGGGAAGAGACTGACCCCCATCTGGCTACAGCCTCCTTTCAGGCAGTTGCAGAGAGTGGTGAGGTCCTCCCTGAGCCTCCTTTTCTCCAGTCTGAACACCCCCAGGTCCCCCAGCTGCTCCTCCCCAGACTTGTGCTTCAGACCCTTCCCCAGCTCTGTTGCCCTTCTCTGGACACCCTCCAGCCCCTCAGTGTCTTTCTTGTAGTGAGAGACCCAGAACTGGACACAGAGTCTGAATTGAAGGCTCACCAGTGCTGAGTACAGGGGGAATGGTCACTGCCCTGGTCCTGTTGGTCTACTGGAGTAGCAAAGATTGTTACAAAATAGTCTCTGTGAGGAATGATGACTAGGAAGAGATTGTTATATTTTTTATTATTTTAAGTAACTGGTGAGTTAACTAAAATTATACTTAATATCCTGTAGCTGTAATAAAATCCCTTGCCATACCCATGTCACTGCTGCTGGGAGTGGGTTTTGCAATCAAAAATCATTTCACACATGTCGTTTGTTTTAGAGCCTTAGATTTTCAGCAAACCAGCTGAGATTGTTTCTTCTTTGTCTCCATGTGGCAACAGTGATGTTTGGGGGTTTTTTGGATTAATATTTCAAAGCTGAAGGAGGCACCGATTTCAGGACCCTCAAGAGGTACATGGACTGTGAAACAGAGAGATGCTCAATATATCAATATTAACATAATCTCCTGTGATTCCGTGAACTGGAAATATTTCACAACCAGAAAAAAACCCACCTTGAGCTGAGGAAGATCTGGGTCAGGGGAAGTAGCATGAGGTGGCATTTTACAGGAGATGCTGTTTAACCAGCCCTGCACATAGCTGTTGTTTTCACATGAAAGAGCTGAATGAATCAGTCTCTGGGTGGCTCTGTAACTGACAGCTATCACGTATATAACAGCTTAGAGGGAAATGGACAGAAAAAAAGAAAATTTGTAGAAAAAAATTGGGCCTTATCTACCAAAGTTATGTAAAGAATGGAAATTTTTTGTTCTTCTGGAAGAGCTAATGAGAGCATTCCTTAAAAACTGCAGTAAGCCTCAAGTGCCTGGAGATATGCAGATTGAGTTTTTACCCCTTCCCTCCCATCTGCTGACTGCTCTGCTGTCATATTTTTTTCCCTCCTCCAGCAAAACACAGAGCTGGGGAAACCAAAAACCCTGAATTGTGTCACTGCACAGAAGCAGATTGATGGGGAGGTTAATAAGTTGACTGTGCAATTATAGAGCTCACCCTGTACCACTGACGATGGTTAATGTGGTTATTTCCTGCTCCTCTGATTATTTTGCTGCCTGTTTGTCAAGTCAGCCGTGGAGCCAGGCTCTGCTCCCTGCCTTGCTGCTCCACAGAGGGCAGCCCCAGGACGCTTGGCTATCAGGCATTTGCTGTACTGGGTGTTTGTATAAACTCCTTGACTCCCAGTGCATTTAGGAAAGGCAACTGAAGTTCTGCTAATGAGAAAAGGATTAGATGAGATTTTTGTTTTTTATTGCTGTGCTCTTCAAAATGTGAAAACAGCTGTGAAGTAGTCAGGAATGGATTAAAGCTGAGGACAGTGAGTGATTTTTTCCCTGTGTTTAAAAGCTATTTTTTGAATTGCTTTTTTTGTTATCGCACAGTTCTAAATAACCTCACACCTATCACATTGTTCTCAGTAGAGTTAAACTCAGTGGTTTGAGTCTTAATGTGAGCCAAAAGTAGATACCTTGACTGGTATTGGTACCTAACTGTGAATTTCTGAATAGATACTATAAAAATTGGTCAATGGCACAAATGAATCAACACAAAAAAACCCTCACTGCCCTTCAAACAAACACTCTCGCTACAGGTATACATTTTTGCTAGAATATAGGTGTGAGGGTTGTAAAAATGCACTTGGAGCACTACAGAGTAATGATTTTGGTACAGAACTATTGTCGAGATTGTCAATATTCCATCTGCTTTAATGACTGAGTACTTCAAAGCATAAGCTGCCCTTGATGCAGTTGATTGTATGTTGCTTTTCAGAGAAGAAAGCTGCGGGTTTCAACCTGTTTGTTTAGAAATCATTTAAGAGCTCATGACATGGAGCTTGTTGAAGGAACTGAGGTACGAATTTTTGAGGAAGCAGCTGGCTGCTGTTTCTTTCTGTAGAGCACATTTGTAGAAAGAAATAAGGTGACATCAAAGAGTATAGTCAAATTTTGCCAAGAGTTTCTTCTCCTAATGGGGAAAATCTATGAAAGCTCTCAATATTTGCTAGCTGATTTGGCTGAAGTTATGATATCAAGGCAATTTGCTTTTATTAACCCAGGCATGAATGTTTCAAGGGATAATTACTAGGTGTTTGGCTTTATAGGTTCTTCTTGTACAAGCAATTCTATCCTTTATGAACAAACAACCCTGAAGATGGTTGTGAGGGAAAGCTGAATACTCTAATGGTTCCATAAATTCACGGAGTACAACTGGCAGACTGAGAGCATGAATAGTAGCTGTGCTCCACAGAAAACAGATGCTACAGTGAGAAATAACATTGCTGAACCTATAAGGTCACTGCATTGGAAAAGGAAAAAACAGTGCAATTGCTGGGGTGACAAATAGCCAACAAGTGTAGAAAAATAGTCTCATGGAGGGATTTACCTGCTGCAGTAACAGTGAAATTCCTCACTAAAGAATTGCTCATGGAAATGAGCTGATTTAGCAGCAATGAGCTGATTTAGCAAACTCTTTATCTGGTCAACACCAACTCAGGCTTCACTAGCCAGAAATTTTTCTTGGGAACCCAGTTACGCTAATGGGGATTTTGAGATGGATAACAGAGAAAGCCATGCAGGTCTATGATGAGAAGCATTGATTTGGGCCTGTGGTAAGGAGCAGTGAAGTTGCCCTCATAGCTCCAGTCTCCAAACCTGTTATCCATATATCTGTGGATATATATATCTATATCCATATCTATACCTTCTACTCACTGCTAATTGTCATTACAGAGGTGGTGAGAATTAGAAAATCAGTTCAGCTGGGCTATTAGCAAGAATTAAATATTTAGAGGACCGGGAGAAGTGAACCTATTCAGTAGAAAAATAAGCTGTTAAGGAGAGGTTAGCTGTTAATGAGCTGTGTAAACCAGCCAAAGCTTCTTTATTTAGTGCCTGAAATATCACTGTAAATATGAAATTAATTTAAATGCATCAGATGTTATCACTTCCATGTCTTCATCTCCTTGAATATCAGCACTTGCTTAGGTGAGCTGGGGGCTTGGCTTTCTATGTGTAGCATAAAAGTGATATTTGTGGGGACTAAAAGGAATAACACATTTGGAATGAGAGCTCAGTTACTGACAAATACATCACTGGGTATAACATTTCAGACTGCTCATTGCTTTCTCTGTTCAGACCCACTGTTCATGAAACAGCTTTCTGTGGAATTTACTTGTTTTTTTAGAATATGGCACTTTACTGATAAAACATTGCCCTACAAATCCATTCATTGGGTCACTTTACAATGAAGAGTGTTATTTTTTTATCTCATTAGGGTTAAACTCTTTCACGTTTTGGTACCTCTTTTGTTAGTAAACAGTAGTGTCTCCTAAAATGTATTAGTCAGGATGTCCTAGCCAAATTGGCCATCTTCTAAAAATGAGGCTTATCCAGTGGTAGTGCTCCTAAGAATCCCCAGTTTTCATTAAGGGCCGGGTAACAACAGCCTGCAAAGAGCAAGTCTGTATTTACAATGAATCTGTATGTTGCACTGTACTGTTTGAGTGTGGTTCATCTGGGGATTGCTGTGTGACTACAGGTTCTGCTCTGCCATCTGTGATTTAAAGATAATATTTACTGAAACAAACCCAGCTCCTTTGAGAACAGACTTGATGAGAGGTTCATTCGTGCAGTTTACAGCCCCTATGAATCATGGCACCAGTGCATATACAAACCTGGGTTATATATTTGCTCTTTCCAAGGTGAAGTTGATTAGCCAGTCCCCAAAAAGTTAAGCTCCTTTTGATGCAGGGCTTATAGAACTGAGGTGTGCCCTTGTAGCAAGTCCTAGTCCTTGTAGTCCACTAGGACTGTCTGTGTTGGCACACAAATAATTTAGGGTATTCTTAGTCTTAGCTTCCCCTCCTCTTGGAGCAGTTGAGTGGGACCTTAGCTGTGAGTTTTGTCTCCTGCTGTACTTCAACATGCACTCATTTTACAGCCTCAGAAAACCCTCGTTTTGGTGACAACTTGGACTGGTGACAGGGTTAAGAGCTAAGCTCTGAAAAACAACACCAGAGAATTTGGTTAGTTCCTTGACTGTACAGTTGATGCAGCTGTAGGCTCCAGACACACCGTTCAAGGTGTAACTCTGTTGTCTGCTCATAAGTGTCTTGTGCCGGTCAAGATACCACAGTATGTCTGAGCCCTCCACACAATTCTGATGTCATTGTGCCCACAGGTGAGCCTTGGCCTCCTGCCCTGGGTGCAAGAGGTCAGATGGACACCAACACACAATTTATCTACAGTGCGGTCACCCACCTGTGAGGAGGACTTCTTGGTCTATTTTACGAGTGAACTCAATGGAATCACTGAGTTTAGAACAAGATTCGTCTCTTCCAGATCTTCATGTCTGGGCAGATGACACACCTTAAAACCTTTTGGATGTTTTGTCTAGATTTCTCCTGTGGTTATGGGGACCAGGCAACTACTTTAGATTGTATAAATCTACTTGAAGGCAATTAAAGGTGAGAAGAACTTACACAATCTCCTTTTGCTCTGCTTTCATCTAAAGAATATGGACAGTATTCCCTCCTTTTGCCATCATTAACTCCCTACACTATTCATGCTCTAAATCCCTTCAATCAGGGGTTTATTTTTGCTCCTTTCTGCAGGTAGATGACACAGAAGAGTGGTGGCCTACACCTACTGTGTCTGGACATTCAGAGGTTAACCACAGCTGGTTGGGGTGAGATGCTGGCACCAGGTGTTAAAATATATGAATGTGAATCTCATTAAAATATCACACCAATTAAAAGAACAATCACACTCCTTCTAAAAAAAATTAAACCCTTTTTATTTGTATATTTATTTTTATATATAAAAGAAATACAAAAAACAACCCCACAAACAATGCTGATTATGGCAATTCAGTTTTGTCAGCCCCCTCTGCCTGGGCTGCTGCCTCAGATCCACCGGGAGTGAGCAAAGTCCTCCGGTTGTAATGTCCTTTTATGATTCCAGAGTTATTGTTCTCATTAAGAATTTGTTTCTGTTTTTGCCTGTTAAGAGACTGTACAAGTCCTAATACAACAGCTGCTAATGAATACTGTCCAGTCAGTTTTCTTGGTTGTAAGATTAGAGGATTTGGTTGAACTCTTCCTAGAAGAAAATATGTTTTGATTTTTCCTTCCTGTTCACTGATACCTTTGACATAGATCTCTCCCCGGTAGTCGAAGGCAAATCCCCGGTCCTTCAGGATCAGATACGTTTCTTCAGGCACTTGTATTCTGTCACTAACACCTGTGCTGTCCATTCGGCTTGCTAAATTCACTGTTTTGCCCCAGATATCGTACTGGGGTTTCTTAGCACCGATAACTCCCGCTACAACAGAGCCATGGCTAATGCCTAATAAAAAAAAAACCAAAAAGCGCAACCCCGCCAAAAAAAAACAAACAAAAAACCCAAACAAAAAAAAAAAAAAAAAAAAAAAAAAAAAAAAAGAAAAAAGAAGAAAAAAAAAGAGAGAAGATAAACTGTTATACAATAATGACTAAAACCCATATTTGCACTTAAGGACCAGATGAAGCCTTGTTCAGATACACTTATCTCTAAGCTTAAGAAAGAGGTGTATATATAAAGAAATTAAGCAAAAACTAAATCTGGAAAAAGTAGAAAACTTGAAAAGTGATATCAACGGTGTTTTCTATGGGACATCCATGTCAGTGGAATGACAATACTTATGTGTCATCGATATTCTACATACTATTTCCTGAAAACTTTTTCTCAGCTAGTAAGAAAAATTTCTGGAGCTACACTTGTCAAAGGCAAACTTGTTAGTGCTATACAGTCAAGAAATTTCATTCTTATGTTCCATGAAGTGAAAATATTAAAGCACTCTGTGAAGTGATTGAAAGACTGCATTTTGTAAGATTGTTGCATAAAAAGATGAGCAATAGCTATTTTTTTGTCTATAACAGTGATTTAAGAATACACTTGGTAGAGTGTAAGATATCTTTTGGAAAAGGATTTTAGTTTTTTAGGTTTTTTTTTTTCTTTTTTTTTAAGATTTTTTAAAATGGTGATAGAAATATTATCAAATACTCTTTCATTCATGCTCTATGAAATCTTTGCATGTGATCCACACTTACTAAGTGTGGATGCCTGTTCCTTGAGAAATCTTGGGGACTAGGAGTTTTGCATTCAAAACTGTTGGGAAGCACAGATCAGATAGTGATGCTGTGACCCTCCATGCTGTGACTGATGAATATATTTCAGCTTTTCTATGGCAGGGTTTTCTATAAGAGAGATATCTCTTCCAGGTCTTGTTTTTTGTTTTGGCCCGTGATCCAGTAAGCACGAGAAGTCATCAAATTTACTCCTGCTATGTGCCATATATTCAGGTCATTTTTTTCATGTTCCATCCTACCAGAGATGCAGGATGTTCCATCCAGCGTAATAGCTTACCCATCACGGAAATTCAGAGCTGCTGCCCCATGTCAGGTCACAGATAAAGCTCAATTTTTGTGCAAAACTGAAGTGCTACTCACAAGGTTTAGGAGAAACTACTTTTGCCCCTTTACTGAAGAAGAATCTTATACAAGGAGATTAATTAGACTGTGTGCTTATCAGTCTTGGGGTTGGATCTAGGCTGTCCTGTTCACTTTCTGTGTTATATCTATGGGTTCTTAATACCAGACTTGCTAAAGACAGTAAATTAATTATGTTCCCCATTCACAATTCACTGAAACTTTGAACTCCTGCAATCCCCAAATCAGGGCCTATATTCTGCAAATGGAGTATTTCACATTTCTGACTTTGTCTGGGATGAAGTAAATTTGAAAACAAAGGATACAGTATTTGGACTCTCCTAAATTGTACATGTCCTTGCAATGTTCTCAGAGTGCACTTAATGGAGTCAGATCCTTGCAGAAAAAACCCCAACTCTCATGTTTGTACCATGCTTACCAATACGGAGTTCAAAGTTGTTGAACGAATGCTTGTTGATCTCCTGTATGCTTTCATTCAGAGCTATGGAGAAGTCGGCCAGGGCACACAAATGTCCCCATTTGTCTTCACATTGCTGAGGAAAAAGTTATTCACCAGTTTGTTAATAAAGTTTTGCATTTGCCCAGCTGCCACCCATCCCTACCAAGTGCCAAGTATTTGAATTTGGAATCTATAACAGCCTCACCATTCTAGATGCAAGAAAGGTACATTGCTATTAATGGTAATGTGTCCCATTATCTTACATTTGTATAACTGGATAGAGAGCACTTTAGTGTAAAGTGCCAGAGAAAGTAACTCTCTGTCAATAATCTGACAGGCAGTCATGAGAATTAGCAAGGCATGTGAAACATGTCTAAGGCTGAGAAAGAAAGTATAGAGGGGGTTGAGATTCCTCAGACTCAAGGGTCAAAATCTAGTGAGAAAAAGGGATGACCTACATAAGCAAGAAGTAGAGTGAAAGAGGTGAAGGATGTGTAATTCTCCTCTGCTGCATCTGTCACCCATGAAAAGCACCAATTCAAGTGCTCTCAGGGATGTAACGATGACAGGAACAACAGGGCAAGCCAGGCAATCTGGGACCGGTTAAGAGAGAGAGAGATGGCTCTTCTGTAGCTCATTAATTGCCTTGGTTAGGGCAGGCAAGTCACTCCCTGCTCCTTCACTTCCATTTCCATTCCTAAAAAGCAGTCGATATACAGATGGGGACCAGTAGTAGGTTTTATTCTTCCCAGAGCACCAACAGAACAGATGATGGGGCAGGGACTCTCAAGAGAGAGTGGAGTAAGGAGCGGCTGTGGGTTTGACCCAATGATTGTATGACATCTTCTCATCTGTTCTGAAGCAAGGTAATTCTTCAAATTTCCAGTTTAGAGGACAAAGGATTGTAAGTCTCTCCCTGGGTCATGCAGTCCAGCCCTTTGCAGTTTTCATCATCCTGTGTGTTTAATACTGAACATGAATATCTCCTTGGCATCACCCTGTTCTGTTCACACCATGCTTGGTCCTTGTCCTTAACTCACTCTGTTCACAGCATGCCAGCCTCCCTCAGCAGCCTGCACCTCTTATGTGCTGACAAGGTGACAGACATGTACGTATGACAAGTATATTTAAAACATCCATTAAAATTCTATTAAGCGATTATAGTTCAAGAAAAGAGATGAGTTTATCAGTTTTGAAAATGCAGTGAAGCTTTTCTCCCTTTGAATTTTTACCACCACCAAGAGTCAAAGGAAGTGGTTAGGAGCTGTGTAGCTATAACCAACTATCTCCCTGGTATTCAGTCCTTTGCTCATGTCTACACAGGAGCATTTTGACAATCAGAAATCCCATGCATGTCTAGTTTTGTGGATTTCTAGCTGTCAGCATCACTTGTTACTCTGTGGGCAGGAGATACTCATCTAGTTACACTCTCTGTGCTTTATAATGTATTCTAAACAAACAATGGAAATTTTCTGGTTTATAAACCTCACGATAAACTGGCTTCTGCTTTTCAGGAGTTGTGATCAATGTGGGCAAATCTGATTCCAGCCTGCGACTGATCAGGTGCAGCACACCTCTTTTGTGCTGCTCCTCCTTGGTATAGGCATCAGTTGCCAAAAAACCAGATTTCAGCAACAGATGACTTCTCATTGGATGTATTTTAGAGCCTCATCTAACTCCTTTGGACACCTTGTTTCCAGGCGAATTGTAAGGTGGAATTATGAATGGTTTTCTCTCATCTGACTTATGTGAGGATTATGGCTATGACTGTGCATATGTCCCCTGTGACTCTTCATCCCCTCAGCTTGGTTTGCTTTTTCTTCAGTTGGACTGATGGTCTGCTTTTTTTTTAATGTGTACTTATCATGCTGTCTGTAGATATGCAGTATCAAAAAAGAGTATAAATGCAGCATTTCACTTGCGTAAGTACACTGACAGTTAATAGATCCTCTCTGATTATTGGAGTTTGACAGTCATGTTCCTGTCTTAGTTACTGTGGTGACTTCAGAGTATGTCTGAAGATATAGATAGACTTGATCTAGATTCACACTGGTGTGATTGAAAGGAAATTTTTTTCTCCTATAAACCTAAATTTGAGGAAAGAATCCATATGGTTCTTGTTCCAAGCACAAGATGGCATTTCAATTCATCAAGAAGTGCAACTGTTGTCTGCCAGAAGCCCCAAATGTCTATTTTATTTTAGCAAACCAGTTTTATGAACAACATAAAAATAACACTTATATTTTCTAGTATGAATGGTCAGAATAATCACAAGATTTGCTTCTTAAAGAAAACTATTCTCTTACCTGTTTTTCAGGTGATAATCCTGACACGGCCATGTACGTGCTGCCAATTGTTTTAATTTTTTCAATATCTTGAAATCTCTCTTCACCTAGCAACTAATACATATGCAAAAAGAAAAAATACTGTTACTTCTGTAATTGTTAATGCAAAATGATTCTACAGATGTAAGAATGTATCTTTACACTTGTGGTATCTTTCAGTCAGTCATGGCACATGATTTATTTTGGATTTTGGGGAATACTGATTGGGAACTCTGAAACATCATCTACTCAACGAGTGCATTCAAGTTAAATTGTGCTGTTTGGTAAATCCCACAATGGACAATACAAGACATGCATACTCCAGCCTAACAGAAATGAATCTGAATCCTGCATTTTCTGAGGTATGATCACTGAACGTGAGTGAAGACAAACTCTCTGTGTTTGCATGTGTGAACAGAGACTTGATCATTTAAAAATGTTCTTACAACTCTGCTGGAGGAACTTCGTTTACAAATTAAGTGCTGCTACAACAGCAATTCAAGGGATGAGATCAGTATTCAAGACCAGGCTGGTTGGGGCTCTGAGCAACCCGGTCAAGTGGAAAGTGTCCCAGTCTTTTGCAGAGGGGTTGGAACAAGATAATCTTCCAACCCAAACCATTCTATAATTCTGTGATCTTACACAGTCAGTGGGGGAAATGCATAACCACAGATGGAGGTAGATGCCTTTAGAGAAATTCTGTAAGAGACCAAGTCCTCCTATAGTACCTGCTTTCCTCTACTTACTGTCAGACTGGACACCAGTGTGTCCATTGGGTCATTCATTCAATACATTTGTTATGTATTTTCCTCTTCTACATAAAATTCCAAGAACCAATGGGAAATGGTAAATCCCTGTATCTATTTGGGATTTGCTATAGCTCTGGGTGTTAAGTAGGTATAAAGAACTTGTCAAATTGAGACTCTGGAAGAAGAAGAATAAATTTAGTCTAGTGACTAAAGCATTGAATTAAGTGGGAGTGAAAGTTTGGTCCCTATTCCAATTCCATATTTATGGTTCAACTTAGGACTTTCCATAAAGTAGAAACCAGAGCCTTACATTCCTTGAAGGACCTAAACAGAGTTCAGAATGTGGATTCTATCACATGTTCTAGTGACAAGAGAGTGTGGCATATGGGCATTAATCACCTCATCACAGGATTTTAAAATGTTTGTTGCTGGTGTAAATGCCAAATACCCTGTGAAACTTGTGATAAGCTGTATAGTATCTAACAGATTGAAGTGTTAATATGGTTAGGAAGTCATGGGGGGAAAAAGCACTTCACCATTTAAAGGGAATTTCAAATTTTCAATTCTAAAGGCTCACTTTAGTTGGAGTTTAAATAGAAAAAAGTCTTTCTGTGGTCACGCAAAGATGTAATAAAATATTTTCCCCTTTCTTTTTCTACACTGTTGTGCATTCTTTTTCCATCTTGCGAGTTGGAATTTCCTGTCCACTAAAGGGATTATTTCATTCAAAGCCAGAAGCATACCAAAGACATAACATGAAATATCCCCTGCCACTGAAGTAACCTCAGCGCACGTCAGCCGGAGCGCGGGGCCGTGGAAGCTTTGCTGTTGGTGTGCAGCTCTCGCACCATCTGCCTCTCACGGGAGGCTGCACAGCAGTGCACCCAGGGAATACAGAGCCATATGCTTAATGGCTCCCGTCCAAGGCAGGGAAGTCCAAAGACTTGACCTGCTTCTCATTTTTCTTCCAACTGCCAGAATGGCCCATTTCCCTCTTACAAGGGCAGCTCTTCCGACTGCTCTCTTAAAGAAAAAGATCATTTCCTGTAGCTCTGCTTCTGTGAGCAGTCTGAGAGCGCCATGTGTGTGGGCAAGAGGATAAAATGGCCTTACTTGAAAACAGTCCATATTTGAATTTCCAGATGGTTGCTAGAAGCAGCAGCAAGCAGCACACTAATTTAAAATTTATAATAAATATCTAAAATTACTCTTTTTAGGAAATAAAGAAATCATTGGCTGTAACATAAGTTAGAAAAAATGATCCCAAGTTATGGGTTTTTTCCCCATTCATTATTGTTCCAAATCTCCTATTTGTTTCTTTATTTCCCCTGCTTTATCTGACCTGCTCAATAGTTTCTTTCCTTCTTCAAATAATGGTCTATTTACTGATTACTTTCTTCACAGTATGACAGGATGATGGATTTTGATATTGGGGAAAGATATTCCAACTCAGTCCTAAATCAACTGCTGTTTGCTAAAACCTTTTAAATAGGCTGCTAATTTAACATGATAGTCCAGGGACACATTTTCAAACACTAGAATGTGGTTTGTATCTAAAAAGCAACTAATGACTTGATGCTGCAATTCATGCACAGCCAAGGTTCTGTGGAGGTCAGACCCTGGGATCACATGTACAAAATAGTACAGAAGAGAATGTTGCAGAGGACATGGCACACAGCTGCAAAGTAATCAAAGAATCTGAAAGCAGGGTCCAGTGCTCTGTTGAAACCTCTGCTTGTGGCAACATAATATATTAATATCTGTTGTGATATACACTATGTAAATCACTGCAGGATAAGAAAATGCAAGAAAATAAAAGAATCTGGGAACAGGAAAGCTCTTATGAAAACACAAATCCCAACTGTAACATTAAGGTACATAAATGATAGATAAAAAGGCTAGAAAGAATAATACATTCAAAATAAAATTCCTTCAAGACTCATAATACCAGCAGAAATTTTTCAATGTTAATTTTTTGTTCTAATGTCTCTGAGAATAGGAGTTGCCCCATATGTGTCTTTGAAAATCTACTTTTATAATTACCTACTTTTTATATGACTGTAGTTCTATGTTCATGTTTCTTTTTGTCAGTCCAGAAACCAGAACCTCCCATTCTGCCTCACCTGGCAGGAAGACTGGCTAATTTGGAAATCAAAAAATTTATGAACCATGAGGGAAAAAGAAAACTGAGTGAAGGCTGTATTTTGACAATAGTCAACCACCTATTCTGCAAAACTGACTTTTGGACCACATTCTCCCACTCCCTAAGAAAGACCCAGTCACAGTCTGTCTCCTCTGTGGGCAGCTATCCCATGCTTGTCAGTGACAGGTTCTTTCCAACATTCACTATTTATTCTTTTTTTTTTTTAACTGGCTTTGTCTCCCTAGATCTATTACATGGAAAGCAAAGTAACAGATCCAGACTGTAACCTTGCTGTGTTGCTTTAACAAAGAAAACCCTCTAAAAAGAAGAAATAATCCATATTTCTTTCTTGTGTACCTATCACATTTCCAAACCAAGTCAATTTGTATTTTTACCATGGATTCCATTCAGAAACATCATTTTGGCCCTGTGGACAGATGATCCCTAATATTATTATCTCTGTAAGGAAAAGAAGAAATTCACAGCATAGAATCTGACCTGAGCTTAGGAACTCAATTCAGTTGTCTAAACATATGTTTAGTGTGATCTAGAGCACTCTTCCCTTGAAATGACATCCCATGTGGGTATCCCAAATCACCTAGGATATGTCAAATGGCATCAGATGCCTCTGTCTTACGCTCCTGTGCTAAGATTTCTGCATTGGGATAGCTCTCCAGAGCTGTTCACTTGATGCTGAGAAGAACAGTTTCCCCCTGGATAACAGAGCTGCTCTGCTCTCAAGCTGCACATCTGCATTTTGCTGGCAGAGCTGTATTGGAACAGCGGGAAATCTTGGCAAGGAGCATAGTGAAAAAAAAGGAATGGTGACATTGTATAGTGTCAGTCAGTAGTTACATGGAAACATTGCTAGCCCTGAAACATTGCACCTGGAATGATTTCTGATTCCTTTTCCATGGATAGGATTACTCCTTTCAGTTGTTCTGTCTGGCATATCACCTTTCAGATTGCTCAGACAGAGTAAACTAATGACACGACCATGCTGCAAGTAGGTTAGCAGTCAGCAGGGGATCACATAATTTCATTTGCTACCTGTACCAAGAACATATCTCTGCTTCAAATAAACATGTCTGGGACATAATACAGTCCCTAATTAGGTCCTTTATTAATTACAGAGCAGGTGTTAAGGGCCCTAAAGTAATATTGTGTTAGGGTTTTGATTAAACCCTTGTCTTCAGTAATTGCCACAACAGCAAAGGAATTTTGTTGTGAAGATTACATGAATGTGCATGACAAAATATCTTAATGCAAGGACTATTGTTATGAATTAATTTGAGTGGTAATCATTTAAATCAGATCTGGAAATAAAAACAGAACTATTAATCAAGAGGCCTGCTGACAGCTGTGCTAGATTTCGGAGGTAAGAAGCAGGCCTTTATACCCGTGAAGTATAAAGTGAAGAACCTTAGCAGGTGATGGAGCTCTTCTCGTGAGGGAGTAATTCTGTTCTCTGTTAAAATGCACAGGGAACCATTCCCTGTGAATTCTTCTATTTCTCAATTGTAGTTTTAGTATCTCACCAATTACATGGACAAACTCTCAATTTCAGTGTCAGTAATCTTAGCCCTGGTCCAGCCTTTATGAGCAACCACTGATTCCCCATGCAGGTGCCCAGGATGGAAGTTACAGGCCAGTGATACCATATTTTCCCGTTCCCTTTTCTACTGGACTGTTGCAGTCTGGTGAATAGATCCAATCTCATTGAAAAATAGAGATGGTTCCAATTCTATTTCTACCACTCAGGGAGCTCAGGAGGGCTGCACATTCCGGAAAACTGCCTGCAGTATACAGGTTAAAATTCTCTCTGCTGGGTAATTTTGGCAGTACTTTTTCATCCTTTCTGGTTTTGAAGTTTTTTTTAAAGATCTTCATTTGCATATGCTTTGCCTCCTTTCTTAGTTCCTCTTGGGCTCGTTGCAGGACATGATACCACCTGTCTAAGCTTCCTGACAAACTGCTTAACAGAATATGCAAATTTCTCCTGACTTCCTCTTTGCTTACCAGGTTTTCTTTGCCTCCACCTAGCAATAGGCACATTGGGGATCTGACTTTTCTTCTCCATTTATCTTGTCCCCTCTTCAGCTCCTTTTCTGAAATTAACTGGATAGAGTACCTAAATAAATTCTTTTTCCTTTCTGTGTCCTTTCCATAAAAGAAAAAAAAAAAATTCTTTCGCCTCTGAATTCCTCAGTAAAACAAACATCTGAACTTCATTTATCTCTCTATAAAATCCCTAACCAGACAAGTCTCTTCAATTAATATGTCACCACCACCTTTCATTCTCTATCCAACCTTTGCTTCTGAGCTGTATGCTTCACATTTAACTGCACACTGTTTCATCCTTTAGTATTCATGGAGTTCATTCAACCAACACCTTCAAAACAACACCTTTATCTGTTTGTATTCAGACCACTATTTTCCAGAACAGTTGCAGATATGTTCATACTTCTTTCTTCAGACCTAAAGCATTTTCTACTTTCAGATACAGTGGTGCAGATTTCTGCTTTTATGGATGTTTATACTTGTGTATTGCTTTTCATTTCTATCTCATTAGATCATTCAGACCAATGTTTGGCAAGATGAAGGGCAAGAAAGCAAACCAGACAACTGTAATGTGAGCGCAAAAAAAACAAACAAAAAAAAAAAATCAGAGTACTATTGGAGGCAAAATAATTACTGAATTTGGTAATTTAGGATGGCATATTTGCCATTTGGAAACTGATAGTTTAAACACTTTGAGGATTTCTCTGGTAGCTGGTATTACCTCATCAAAGTCTGCAATGATTTCATTCAGCAAGCGCAGACATTCTACTCCTTGGTTATTCATCTCAGTCTGTGAATAAAAGTCAGCAAATCCAGGAATAGACGCAAACATCACACCAACAGCATCATAGGACTGAGAGTATAATTCCTAAAAAAAACAATGAGGAAAAATGAATTGAAGTGGCAACACAGGGGAGAAAATGTAATTGGCAGCAATTAGAACAGTTTTCCTACTTTTTCCATGCATAATACCTTAATATCTGATGTTATTAAGCATTAGTATACTAAGGGTTAGCTAGGTTCAACAGGAGGAGGTTGACTGCTCCTAAAGTTTTTATTGCAGATTATATTCAGGGTTTTCCCATTCTTTGAAAGCCTGCTCTTTCTGCTACTCAGGTCAAGGAGCTACACCAGCAAAAGTGAAATAGAATTTTCCTTTTGATTTATATGGGGCATGGCTTGAAGAAATGCAGGATTCATTGCCAAGTACGAATACCAGTTATCACATTTTCTGGTGGATAATTTGTTCTTCACACTACTGAAGCTCTTTACAAGTTTGTTTATTCACAAGTTTTCAGAAAACTCTTACAAACAAACAAACTCTGGTTCTTCTAAGGTGGCTGTGGAGCTCTTTGTTGCCTGGCTCTGGGAGATGTTCCTACTCATATGGTTCGAAAGGAGGAAGAAACAGAAGTGGGGGTGATAATAGAGTTACTGGGGAAGACAGAAAGCAGCTTATAAGGGATCAGTCACAGGAGGCTATTAGGATAAAGTGTGCTCTGGAATAAGCTCCCACTTACATTACTCATATAATTCACTCTGGTATTGAATGGCAGATTAATTTATGGAGGGGCTTGTGCCATTACATATGTGAAAATGTGGACAGTTCTTTTCTGAACTAAAGCTAATTTTTAATAAAAAAAACTAATTTCAACTTTAAAAATTCCAAGGAATGCTACCACAACTCCTGGTACGCTTTTCTTTTGGCTAATATACCACCATCATAGGCATTCTCCTTTGATTCTTTATTTCCTAGTTTCAACTTCTGTAGTTTTACCTAATGGTGGACACTTCCATTTCTGTTTATGAACATTTCTTATGTCATTATGACCTGAAGTACTTTTTTCTCAATGTTCTTGTTAGGGGCTTTAAGGAATTTTAGTGCTTTGGTTTCATGACGAAAAGATTTACTGCTGGTTGCCATACACTTGACATAAACACTTCAGGCCCTTCTTCTTTCTTCATCCTGCTTTTCCCTAGGAAAGCATCCTGAACGTCTGCTCTGCTCTTTGATATGCTGCTAATGCTTCTTCTTATCCAGGCTCTTTAACAATATGTCTTACAGTAAAAGTGGAGAAATTCTTCTAGTTTTCAAAGCCACTACAAAACTTTGGTTGAGAAAACACGACTGATTCCCTTCCTGCCCTTATCCTTTTTTTCACTGAAAAACTTCTTCAGGGTCATGGAAGCCATACTCTAAGAACACTCTTATTCCCTTTCATCGGCATAGAAAAAGGTAATACACACATTAGTTTGTGGATGCTTATGAAAGATTTGGAAATGTGTGCTAGCAGCACAAACACACAGCCATACTCTTTCCTTAGATCATGAAGATAGAAGAAAACTGACTGAGCCTACAGTTGATCCCTTTTTCTATTTTTGGTGAGAAGCATCAGGACAGAAATAATACATCCATGCTACAGCACACATTTGGGAATACATTTTTTTGAGAGCAGAGAGATTAACTTAATGGCCAGGCATGAACTGCAGGATTGATTGCACTGAAATCTGGTAGATCTTACTGTCTGCTAACTCATGCATAAATCATCCCCAAGTGTAGTTACTCTGGAAATTGCCTTACAAAAAGCAGAGGTGGTGGAATTTAATTCAGTGGCAAATTATTGAAGCATCAGCAGTGATCCATGGGGCATCTGCTTGCTTATGAAGATTATTATGCATGTGAATGTACGTGAATGAAAGTGTAAGATGAGAAACTTACTCCGTGAAAATCCATAATGCCAATGTGCCAGAACACACTCTTGGCTGGTAACGAGGTCTGCTCCATTTGCAGTGAAACATTTTAACCTGGTTACTTTCACACTCACACTTTTTCATGTGCATAGCAGGGTTTCTATGGCACTTTCATACCCACAGAGTGTAAAATTTCTCAAGAGTGATTTCTAAAGTGCCTCCTCTTGTAGCTTCTCACTGTGTCATCCTTCCCTAGGTGATACTTGAAATCAGAACACAATGATTCCTCATTGTGCAATCTAACTCATCTGGCTACAACAATTTCCAAAATGTACAACAGAAAATTGAAGCCTTAATTCCTTTTTGAGCACAATGAATAGGTATTTCAGTGAAAGTTGCACGATGAATAGACATGCAATGTGAATCTTGCAATGTTCCTTCCCATTATAAAAGATGATTCCAACATTACATGAGAAAACTGCAGTTTCATCATACATTATATACATTGTATACATCATTATATACATATAATGTGATAATATGCATTTACTTTGTTTCAAACAAAGAGTAAGTGACTTATTGCTGCTTTCAGAAGCAAATTCTGGACTTTTTTTAGCCCTCTACAAACTCTGTTTTTGAAATATTCAGAGATTCCATTATCATGTTTTTCTTTGTGTACTACAGACACTTTTTAGGAACGTAGCCACAAACTATGTCTCTGAAATGGGTATTTTGTCATCTGCCACAAACAGGCAATTCAGGGGCAATATGAAATGGAAAAAATGTTCTCTTGTGTCTGAAGATATGAGAGCCTCACGTCTATTGTAGCTTGTTCCTGCCGTAGTCACTGTCAGGGCTCTAATAATACTTCTGCAACACTGGGCTATAATGAACAGACCTTCTCTTATATTCATGTATCTTTTTTACGAATACTAGATTTTCATAGACTCATAGGTTGGAACAGACTTCTGAATGTCATTTAATACAGTTTGCTTTCAAAGCAGGACCAATTAGATCAAATCTTTCACAGCCTTTTTCAGTTGAGGTTTGAGCCCTGCTCTGCCGTCACAGAATGACAGAACCACAGAATCACAGAATTGGTGGGGTTGGAAGGGACCTCTGGAGGTCATCCAGACCAAGCCCCCTGCCCAAGTAGGGTCCCTCAGAGTAGGTGGAACACAAATGCATCCAGGTGGGGCTTGAATGTCTCCAGAGAGGGAGACTCCATGACTTGTGAGCAGCTCTTCCAGTGCTCTGCCACCCTCAATGTGAAGTTCTTCCTCATGTTGAGGTGGAACGTTTTGTGCTTCATTTATGGCCATTGATCCTTGTCCTGTCCCTGGGCACCACTGAAAAGAGCCTGGAACCAACCCCTTGGTACTTGCCTTGGAGATATTTAAATGCATTAACGTGATCCCTTCTCAGTCTTCTCTTCCCAAGTCTCTCCTCATAAGAAAGATCCCCCAGATCCCTAATAATGTCTTCTTTATAAACACTCCTTAGGTGCTTGAAGAAAACAATGAGATATTCCGGGCTTTTCCTCTTAAAGTTGTATGATCCCAGGTCTCTCAGCCTTTCCTCACATGTTATGTGCCCCAATCCCCCAGTCATTTTGGTGACTTCCTGCTAGACTTGCTCTATGTGTCTCTCCTACTGATGAGTCTGAACATGGAAACATCACTCCAGATGTGGTCCTAGAACCTTTACTGTAAAACATGATTATTTTTCAATGTTCATCGGATACCAAATAATGGCAGTATTTGTACAATGAGTCCTATCAACAACCAAGTTTCAACAATTTCCTACCAGATCTACTTTTCTTTTACAACTAAGACAAAAATATCAGAAAACTCACACATACTTCATTATCCCGGTCCTTTTCCAGGAAGTGACGGGCAACATGGCTGGGTAAAATATTCCGTAGCATGTTTTCATTGTGCTCCCTTAGCTCCTTCATTTCATTGATTTCTTCTTTTGCTTGGACACGCCACAGAAAATCCAGCCTTGCTGTGTATTCAAGCTGTAGTTTCAGAAAGAAAAATGAGGCAAAAATAAAACCTGACAAGATAACAGTAGAGATTGTATTGCTATTCTGGCAGGCTGCTCCTGCCGTGTAACCACCTTCAGTGCTGCTGACGATCTCTGAAACAATTTGATTTTCTTGCCAGAAAAAGGGATTATTTCTTTGCCCTATGTACAGTGAGACTCTTGGACTAATCTTGGGCAAAATAATATTTGTCATATTGCTCCTATGGTCAGTGGATATAAACTGTTACCAAATTATTTTCCCTTTAAACACCTCGTTATCAGTCAGATAATGGATCCAGACAGCAGATAAGGTATTGACAGGTATTGATATGAAATAAATATGTTCCCCTTTTCCTAAGTGTTTTCAAATTAAATGAGAAAATACCACAAGGGTAACTCTAAACTCTTGGCAAGGACGTCCTTCTCAAGTATGAGCATCTTTCAGCAAAGCTCCATATAACAGCCTAATGTACTCCCAAAGAGGACTTCCAAATCTGTGGCACCAAAATGATATAGTTATACTGTTCGGACATGCAGTTATTTGCAACTTTAGTCTTCTAAAAAATAGTGGAAAACATACTATTTATCATCCCCTAGAATACTCTGTCCCTGTATTTTGGCATCAGAGTCTGTAATCACAGTTTAGTACATGCAAAGTCTCAGAGCCTGGTACCCTCAGCTAAAAACTGAAGTTAAATGATTTCCAGTGCAGTGTGTGTGCAGAACAAAAGCTGTGCACAGCAGAGCTTATATGTGCATACATATATATGCATTGTTGATATATATAAATGCATACTCATTTAAATATGACTGGCAACTGTCTGCTAGCTGAAGCTGGAGAAGGCATCACATGTTTAAGCATTGTGTGGCTTGCCTGAGAGGCACATGTGTGTCAGCACATGGACAAGCCCAACACTGCCAGAGATTTGTGTGCATTACACTGAAGCAGAGTTTTAAGCAGATTTTGAGGCAGCTGATACTGTAGCTTGCATAAGGGGCGACTTATTAAGCTACAGCATTATCAAAAATGATGCGAATATATATATATATATATAGTCAGTAAAGTGAAAGAGAAAATGTATTTGTGAGGTCTGAGATGCTCCAGCCAGAGATAATAAGACCCAGCAGGAAATGTATTATACCAGCAAATAAATGCATTTTACAATTTTGAGAGACATCAAATGGTTTACCAAAAGGTGCTGGGATTAAGGAATTTTTTGAAATATAATTCATATACCAAACTGAAATAAAGGGGCAGCCTGCAGAGAGTGGGAATGAATAAGAGGGGATTCAGGCATTGTTTAGTGACTCATATTGGTCATAGTTTTAGTCAGCAGCAGTCAGGAATGGCAAACTCTTCAGGAGAAAAAAAGCAAAGCACTTTGCAAGGGACCTTATATGTTGGCTGTACTCTAGGGAGCTTTCCTTCCTAAAAGCTAAAAGTGACCATGATTTGGTATAAACTTCCAAAGTCTATATGCAACTTGGCAGTGCTTTGCTTCCCCTCTAGGTGCTGTTGACATCTTTATAAACAATCTCTTTTCTACTAATGTGTTCATCTTCTATCTTGTGACCATTAATTCCCTGAATAAATGGCAAGAAAAAAAGCGTCAGGAAAAAGTACTCTAAACATTTTTTTCACCATTCTTCAGCTTCCTTTGCCCTTCCTTTTGTGCTAGAAGACAGAGCCCGTAACAGACTTTTATCTCTACCAACTAACTGAGAAGAAAACATTAACTATAAATTTGCAAGTTCTAAAGGTATTTTAAAGATTGACTTCAAATAGGAGCTGCTGCTGGATTTTGAGTTCTTTGATGCTTCAAGGTATTTAGGGCTACTACAATAAGAGCTTTGCAAAAAATGGTGGTACAGTTTTTCAAAGCTGACTTTTTATGCTGCTCTACAGGGAAATGTCACATCTCTAAGCCTAGCTTAGAATAGCAGAAGCTAATCTTTTATTATAGATAACGTCATTTTGGTTATTTATGATTGAATTTTAAAATGAAATACTTTTCTTTCACCATCAGTGGACTACCAAGATGACACTGCCAGCTCAGAAATAAAGGAGTGCTACGTATGAGGTTGAAAATAGAAAATATTAAGAAGGTGCTTTGCTAAATTCTTATATTTGCTAAAAGCAACAAAATTGTAGGGTCGAGTTTTAGGTTTGTTGTTTGATTGTCTGAAGAAATATTCCTGGACATAAATCCCAAAATGTCCATATTTTCCTGCCCTGATATGTAGTTTTAGGAAACACCTCTAATTCCAATAATTAGTGGGGAAAAGAGAGATGTATTACACAGAAAGCCCAACACTATGTCCTCTACATGCTGCAGAACTCAAACACTCTGCAGACAATTGCCACATGCAATTAAATTAAATCTGATAAGATGGTGTCACACATCTTTTTCTCAGATTTAATTTTAAATTTTGGGTGCAAAATTTGGGATTAACTTTAAATCACAATGGATAAAGAACAATAGTTAATTATTCAGAAATTGAAGGTCCATAAATTTAATCTTACCCCTAAAAAATCTTTCAGTCCGTCTACCTAGAATGAGGCAAGTTTTAAACTATTCTAATTCAGAATACTTTTGCAGGTTGTGAGATGTGCTGGAGGACAGCTTTATTGCACTTAATGTGCTCCTCAATTCACACTGTTGAAGATTTTTATTTTAATGTGCTCGGAATGAAACTTTTATTATATATTGAGTTGGCAACCATATAGAGGTCTTTAGGTTAACTCCATAATAAGAAATTAAGCAATACAATGAAATGTTCCTGGACATTGCCATTGGATGCTGTTAAATTGATAGAGATTATAACTCTTTGGGAAAACATGCAGGAGTTAGCACGTCTTCCTTGGAATATTTCCAAGGGCAGTTTTAGTGCAGCCACCCTGTTTTATGGAACAAGAAAGGTTAATAAAATGGAAAACAACTTTTGGTCTGCTTACAGGCTTCTGGGCTGGAAAATACTCTTAAACATCCCAGATCAGGCTTTTGTAGACAACAGACATTTACACTCAGGATTGGGATCCTGAAGAACATTGCCTGGCTTCTGCCTAATTCCTGGTCTCCCTAAACTCCTCCAGTGTTTTTTCTCTTAGTACCTTGGCTGATTCTCAAGCCTAAGATTTTTATCTTGACATACGTTAAATAATTCTTGGGAATACTGTAAGGTTTATCATAAATTTGGGTTGTTCAGTTCTTATTTGTTCCATATTTTTCCTAAGTGGACTTTACATCTTGATAAAGTTATGTCACAGTGCATTGTTTTCCATCAAATTTAAACCTGCACATTGTGCAAAATGCATTTCATCCCTTGCTTCCCCTACTCACTCATTCCTGATTCCCTCAAAAAGAAGATAAACCGTAGGAAAATTAATAGAATATTTAGGTGTTGGCTTCTTTTTGCTCTCCTGTGGAAGGAATGGTGGCCGTAACTTCTGGGAAAGCTTAGAAAGTTATTGTAATAAAGTGTATAACATTGTCTTATTCATCACAGCATCATTCCACTCTTACTGCCTCACTCTGGAAGAATTGAGAAATGCTGGTGTTCCTCATCCTAATGGTCTTGAGGGGAAAATCTTTAGGCATCTCAACAATGTCTAAAGGCAACTATGCTTGGTACTTGCTCTAATATAGCAGTCTCTTGCTTTTTGTGATCAGAAACTGCCTCAACTCAGCATGTTTGACACCCAGAGCTTGAGAGCCAGAAGTGCTGTGGAGGAAACACCCTGCTTTTGTTAGTTTTTATTCAATGCATTTGTTATTTTAAATCTCAAATTTCCATAGTTCTCTCTCCCTGTGCATTTTGTATGTATTCCCGAGATACCCAATTTCTCAATTCCTCCTTGAAGATATCAATCCTAAAGCTCTGAGGCCCCTAAATCCTAGTTAAGGTCTAGGTCCATGTGAAAGGATTCTTGTAAGTGGTCCATGACACAGATAAGTTAGTACTGGTGCTTGACCCAAATTTTCCTCATTTCCTTGAGCCTGTTGTTTTTTCTTTATAAACATAATAAGCTATTTCACTGTAGTTTCATTATTTACTGGTTTTTATTCCCTTTCTGTATTTTGGGTTTATGACTACTCAAGTTCACTGAAGCTGTCAGGTGCCTCCAGAACTGCACATGTGTCTAAAATAATGGCATTCTGTTTTTTCCTTCAATTCAAAAATGCAATATAATTTGAGTATTACTGAATAGAATGTTGCACGTGTTCTTTAAGAATGCTAGGCAGTGTCAGATGTGGGCTTTCTTTAATCAGATTCTGCATACAGTTTATTAAATTGTGAAAGGTCATATGCTCAAAAGGGTGGAAAGGCAGTTGGAATTTTAAAAGTAATTGTTGTCACATCTCGTAATTGCAAGGACAAAGAGAAAGGTTGAAGAAAATGTTTGCATTACCTGTTGACCATGATAAAATACAGCTAAAAGGAACATTGCCATCAGTAGTAAAGATGCCTCCTTTGTACCCAGGAAGTCTGTGCTGGAAAAAAAATATCCAAAGTAAAATACAGTTATTGATTTGTCAATGTTTTATTGTTCAGAAGTTTCATTTCATAAGTGGTAAATTTTGTTGTTCTTTTAAAAAATCCCCTGTATTTGAAAATTTAATTTAGCAGTAATTAGTTCAAGAGAACAGGAGTGTAACTGGAGAGCTCCCTGTTTGGAGACACATCTTAAGTAACTAAATTGTAGCCTACAGGAGGTACACAGGAGGTGATGAGCTTTCACTTTCAAGCGTGATATGCAAGCTGTGTCAGTCCGTCTCTCCCTGGGAGCTCGGTAAACAGCCCCTGTGGAGTGCAGGAGGTGGCATCTTGGGGGGGAAAGGTCAAGGGGGAGCTGACAAAGGGAAACTTCCAGGTTGTGAAAGTAAAAGCCCAGTGAATAAGGCTAAAGAATGAACTCCAAGGCAGGAGATGAAATTAAACATCCCCATATTGTGAGAAGGATTTGGAGATGACAGGAACGAAGTGTGGATTAAAAGAGGATCAAAAAAAAGGCAAACAGCAACTAAGGCTGGTTTTACTGAGCTACGAAGTGGAGACCAGAAAAGCCTGTGGCAAGGGATGTAAAGAAAACCCTTGCAGACCACAGGGAAACAAAGATGAGCCAAGCAGGTACTGGCTGTATGAAATCACTGAGGTGCTCCGTATGGAGCATGAAGAAAGTGTGGCAAAATAAGGTGAAAGGAGTTCAAAGCAGTAACAGGGGGTTTCAAATATGAAAAGAAATTACAGTTATGTTAAAAGATGAATAAAAACTGATGAAAGTATCTCAGTAAGCCAAGGTTTTTTAAAAAAGGATGTTTCACAGGGAGCAGGCAAAAGAGGTAAGGGAACTGATAGAGCCAAATTTATAATAAAACAAAAGAGAGAAAAAATAAAATTTGAGACAAATTGAACAGGGAAACTTGCAAATTATTTTGTTGAAGGGAGATGAGAAAAGGAAGTTGTTACATGGTGATAAAACCTTGAAAATTTGAAAAAAAAAAATGAGTAAATGAGGACCAGAAGTTGGAAGAGATTTTGGGGCAATCTTTAGTCTACCTTGAGATCTAAGAACAAAGCAAAGTCCAGACACTCGATCTGTTTTCCATAATAATTTTTAAAGAAGTATTGGATTATATTTGTCAGAGAAGGACTCCTATGACAGAGAAATTAGAGAAAGAAAGAGCAGAACTTGCTGGAGACTAAACCAAAAGGAAACTTTCTTGTGAGAGAGATAACTGAACTGACTTTGTGGTCCTGATGAATTTACTGTGCTGGAAATATGCTGCTGTGGGATGAGTCATCGATATAAAGCAAGAGCAAGCAGGAAGCATCCTTGTCATCTGCAAATATGCTGGAATTCAAATGTTTCCTATTTTGAAGTTGCCTGAAATACAACCTCCAAAGGAATGCATTCCAAAAGGACCCTTTGTACACTGGCTGAAGGCAAGAGCCTTAACGATCTTAGATACAAACTCATCTGTTATTGCATATTGTGGTGTTGTAGGTATAGCCACCATAGCTGGATGAGTTTTGTAGGGAGTTGCAAACCCTTTTATTCAACTTTTTAATATAGCTAAAAAAACCCCAAAAATTCAGGTCACATAGTCTTGAACCTCATTCTCCTTAATATCAGAGCTTAAGTTCCTATCCTTGCGAGTGGAGCATCTCCGCTGATTTCTCTATGTCCTGGACTGTTGGGTACTCCAGAGAATATTCCTGTCTCTTTCTCACTTTTCTGTGATAACAGTTACAAAAGAGTTTCACTGACATGGGGAATAGAAGCTACTCTCAATTCTTCAAAATTTTCACACAAAAGAGAATCTTTCTTTGCCATGCCTGGTTAGTGACAATTATGATTTCTACTTCTAGTTTCTTAGCCGAAGTATTGCTTACTGTCGTTTGTCAAATTTTCTGGGGTCTGCTCTGAATATATGGTATGTCTGTAGGATGATAACTAGCATTAGAAAAAGGAATTGCACCCCAAATCTCTTGTACCTTGCTACTGTAGGAAGTGAGTAAGGGAAGATATGCATGCCGAGCCTCGCTATATGTAAGGAAGTCGCTGTTGTGAAAATTAATTGTACTGCAAATCCATGCTTTTCTCTGACTGAACATCTTCATCTGGCACGCACTTACGAGTACAAGCAACTGCAATACTACACTGGTCAAGTATCAAAGACTGAAGAGGTGTTTTCATGAATGAGCTAATTTACTGCTGCTCTAGATTCAGTTATTGCAACACTAATTGCACCTCTTCAAATTATTGTGGCTCTTCTGTCCTTCTCTTCAGTTCCTCTTGCTGGGAAGGAGGCCTGGGAGGAGCAGGAGGAGGAGTGTGTCCTTCAAGTGCTCTCCTACAAAACAGGATCATTCCCCTGTTCCTTATATCTTTCACAACTGCACATTATTTGTTTGGATTTCATTCTAAAAAACCAATTGTTTACTCCTGTTTTCTTAAATTAGGGGAGTTTATCGATGGGTATCTCTGGAGCTTTCAAGAAGAGAAACAACCAAGGTATGTGCATTGCAATATATATTTTTAGTCAACATTGATAGACTATAGGAGACGTAAAAGACCAACCCTGCCCAATATTTAAATGTCTCACAAAATGAACACTTTAATTAAAAGGCTTGAGAAACAAACACATAACAATTTTTTATTAGTAATTTCCTGTTGCAACTATCACTCCATATTTATCTATGGTGCTATCCAGTGCACTCATCCTCTTGCACGACTTGAACCATCAGCTTAAGAAAAAGCAGTTCCTGAAGGGGCTGTGAACACTTACTCTCCGTTGTGGTTAAAATTGTCATATTGCAGAAAAAGGGAAGCATAAATGGTCTCAGTCAGCAGAGAGTAGATCGCAATCATGATGAGAAGTACTGCCAGCTTCAGGACAGAGTTGAGTCGAAGAAAAACTGCACAAGTCACCATTGCCAGCACACCAGTGAAGACAAAATACTGAACAGAAAACAACACTGGTTAATTTTGGGGATCAGAGATAAACATCTGTGTAAATAATCAAGTGACCAGAAGTATAAAAAGATTGCTGTGGATTTCAGTGCTTAGCTAAGTCCTCTTAGGGTCCAGGGCACTTTGAAAATAAGCATTTTGCTAAAATAAAATGTGAAATTACAAATTCTCTATTTTTCATGGCACCTCCACATCAACAGAAGGCCTTTTCTGTGCCTTTATGGCCTTTTCATTGCATCATAAGAGAAATGGTATCCTCTGTAATTAAAAGAGGAAAGGGAGAGATGCTGCACGCAGTAGTTTGGTAATGAAAAGTCAGCTGGGAGAAAACAATTTATATTCCTTTGGATTCTGAATTTCCACAGTACCCACATTAATCAGGATGGGAGAATCATTTCTCTGCTTTAATTCTTCCCATGCTACTGAAGAGAGGATAAAGCCACAGGTTTGGGCATTGCTTTTTTTTTTTTTCCCTTAACTTTTAATATTGCAGGTCTAGCTTGGTTACATTACTCTCTTAAAATGTGATGCCTGGAAGTTTTATTCATATCTCATTTTCTAATCTCTTCATTGTCTCATTTTTCTCAATGATTAGTCATCTGCCAAATGCAATCCATGCAGCTGATACTGGATAGAGAGAGACAATCATGGTCATGAGCTGTTCAGATTTAAAATAGCAACATCAACACCCACAGTCCAAATGTAGTTTAAATTAACTCTGATCACACAGCTTTAGGAGCGATCATATTCATTTTTCTGAGTACAGTTTTCTTTAGTACAGTTTCTCTGTAGGAAAGTCTTTATCCCTGCTGTTTAGAGTGTGCTGCTGGCACTATCATGACACTGCCGTATGACTTTCTAAGCAACATACTTCTCTTATCTACACATGACCAACACATTGACTTTATTGCCTGCTTGCTCATCTTAGAGAGAATTTCTACCTTTTTTCTCCTCCAAAAGCAAACTTAAAATAACCACAGCAATCTAACTGCTGTTTTTTCCATGTAAGAAGTTTTGCTCTCCATTAGATTCATACAAATTAGGTAGTGTGTTTTATTGCCCAAGGTTCATGGGTGTGTTTCCAGCATAAGTGTTCTGTATGAAGTACAAAGGTTCAATCTTGATTACAAAGCCTATTACATCATA
Organism: Platysteira castanea; assembly: GCA_013397175.1. Taxonomy (NCBI): domain Eukaryota; kingdom Metazoa; phylum Chordata; class Aves; order Passeriformes; genus Platysteira; species Platysteira castanea. The sequence goes on along the minus strand of VYXC01009176.1, from coordinate 809,496 downwards.
AGGTTAATTCTTTTTGTAACCAGCCTCTGCTTTTTCTATCAGCCTATGGTTAGATGGAAATGTTCCCTTCTTCACAGTGTTGAGCCCCTGACTCCACCACGAGGTAGTGGTTGCCATATAACCTTTGTGGATCCATGCTTCAGATTCAAGAGTACCCTCAGAAATACCTCAGGACAGGAACAGATGTCCGTAAAAGAAGCAGAGGAATTGAAGGTCTGGTTCTTCAGGGCTATTGGCTTGTCAAAATCACACCATAGCTGTGAAGAAATAAAACAAAATCAGGGCTATAGTGTGCACTGGTGACTAATTGCTTGACTGGCTGGCTGGGTTCAGGGGTGGGACTGGCTGACCTGCTGCTCTCCATGCCAGCTCCCCAGCTGGCACCAAGGACTGAATAAATGGACAGTAGGAAACATACTGTGGAGATTGAATGGAAAAGGGGGAGCTATCTGTGCTGCGGACATTCAGCATCTGAACACCCTCCCTCTCCTCTCTTGTCAGAGAGGAAAGATAAGCTCCTCCAGGATTTCCAGAGGACTGATGTGGAACTTTTAAGAATTATCTCTCAAAATGCTTATATTTTGCTACAAAATATAGAGAAAATTATTTAATTGGGGGCATAAAATAAGATTGAATGTGTGCTCTTTCTGGAAGCTGTTTTCATCTGCTATGAATAATGTTATCCTTCTGGATATGGGACATCCATCCTTAATTTCCATGACACCACACAGAACTGGTTGTACCAAAACATAATATGGTCCCAGAACAGCAACTGTTGTTCTTAAAATGAAAGGGAATGAAAATTCATTCATGAAACAATAGTTCTGATAACGTAATATTGCCTTTTGCTGTTATGACCTGCAATAATTTTAGTATTTCCAACCAAAATTATTAGATATAAAGAAAACAGCAGTGTTGAGTTGCAGTATATTATGGTCTTAGCATGCAGGAAAAAATCATTAATTGTTTCATGTTTTGGCACTTCAAGCAGATGGAGTTTCCTGTTATATGTATTAATTTACTCTGGATGTTTCTAATAGGTCATTTCATCAACCTGGTGTGTGCAAGCTAGTTACAGGTCTTTTTTTCCAGCAGAGTTAGAGAATTTGTTTAATAAGGCCCAATTTCTTATCATTAAATTCTAATTAATTTTGAACTTGGGACTCTTTTGTTTGTTCTTTCAGCAATTCAGGCATCTCTGCAGTGCAGTAGTATTACCTGGCTGGCTGTGCAATCTTCCGTGACACAGACAATTAATGGTACCTTCTGAAAGTTTATGAGGTGTACAGCACCTCTCTGCAGGGCAGAATCTCACAAGAACAAGTACAGATGTTTTTTTAAAAGACTTTCAGGATCAGAAACTTCATTTTATAAAAATAAGAATGCACTTACGACTCATAAAACCCATTTGCCCCCCTGGTAAAACCAAAGCATTATGGCTCTTCTTAGAAAGCATCTAGGTCTTAGACCCCTCCAACTGGCTGCATTTGAACTCAGTGGACACATAAAGCTGCAAGGCTGAGATGCATTAGGTATTCTTAAATTCATGCAGGTCCCTCCTGAACAAACTATTATTGTGGAGGAACTTTGACATAGAAAATAATGAGATAATATGAATGTTGTGATTTCTTATAGAGGCCGGGGCTCAGTGACTCGAGTCATTGTCCATCTATATACATATAACTGTTTACTGCTTTATAGAAAACCACTGGTGTTACAGTAAAAAGTAATAATTTTCTTTTGACTGTATTTGGATTAGCCAACCCAGAAGATTGCAGAAGACATAATCTTAAAAAACAATGTACAAGAAGTCAGGGGAAATAACAAATTGGGCATGGATAGTGTGTTACAGGTTTCCTTGTTTCAAGATCAAGACTAATTCTACCAAAATCTTTCCTGAACGATATTTGTTAGACATTAGTTTAAAACCTCTAAACTCTAAAACACTGCCTAGTGATTTATATTGTAATGCACCACTGTCCTTTTCTTCAGGAAGTTTTCAGCCCAGTTGAACTCCAGACATTTACTGTATTTATATTTTTTCTGTAATGATAGAAATGAGTGGCTGCATTTTTCTTTCTCTGACTTACTCTTCTATCAGTGATACTTTTGATCTATCAGTGAGACATTTACCATATTCTTGGCTCAGACTTCAGCACCTGTCAGGTTGTCTGACATTATAATCTGCCTAATTTATGCAAAGGTCTGTCATATTGCTGAATACATCAGAATAATCAGGGCTCTATTGGAGTTTTTATAATTATTATTTTAGTAATTGTTTTATTTTTCTTAGTAATCTAAATAATAGTAGAACTGTAAGATGATCTGAGAACTTATGAAAGGAAGAACTTAATATCCATAAGCATTTTTTGGATTGATAGTCTAAGAAAGTATTTCAGCATGTCAGAAAATTACAAATGGTCCTCAAAGGGTGGATATGTCGAACAGAAAGTAGAAAAAAGGTTTTAAAAATAGATGATACTTATGAAGGCAAAGTAATTATATATTTCAGAAACGCATAGATTAAGCAATGGACTGAATTTCCTGAAGCTGTGATGCTTTGCCTTTTTTATGTTATCTAAATCACAGCTGGCTTATAGACACAGTTAGCAAGTCCTTTAGTAAGCCTGATAATTCATAAATCATCTTCTCCTGTATAATATTCCTTGGTTCCCTATAAGCTTACAATATTGATGATGGCTCCAAGAAAATTAATCAGAATGGATGCAAATATAATGACATTCCTTGCCAGGTAGGTCTCGTTTATCCAGCAGCAAGTTTTGCGGAGCATTAAGGGTAAACATTTGTAATCCTCTGCTGTAGTGATCAGCACAAGAGCGGAGTGCAGCATAATCAGGATAGAAAACTGAATGACCATTGGTATCACTCTGGGGAAAAAAAAAAAGAATCCAGCATTAAACCTCAACACAATGCCACAGTTAACAGAAATAAATGTGTAAACAAGTAAGGCCAGGAAAAATTGGTTGTCATAAATCTGAGACAATTAGTCTTAGATAAAAGCCCAGAGAGAGCAGTTTTGCCCCTGTCCCATAGGTCTGCCATTGCTTCCTATGGTTTTGCTGAGAAACTGAAAAAAGCCAGGAAAGTAAATCATTGCTACTGCCTCTCTTTGTCTGTGTGGAGTCCAAGTGGCAGTAATATTTTGTGACTCAGTCGTCCCTTTTTTTCAGAGCAATTCTATTGAGCCTGTAGGATCCTGGTGCCGTGTGTGTATGGACTGGTTCCCACTTAGACTGGTTTGGAGGTCGTTTAGTAGAGTGTTGTTTTGTATACATCATCTCACAGGTGTCAAACATATTATACTGATGCTCATAGACTCTAAAGTGAGTGCAATAATGCAGTCTGTTTCCTGGTGTAAGTCAGGATATAATAATTACAGAAATGCAAGATTCCCCTCATTTTAGTTATTAGAGGGACAGCTGCAGCCAAGAATCTAATTGGTTTCTGAAAAAGCAAAAGAGCTGACCTACTGTTTTCGTGGAAGTCTTTTAAAATAAAACATGAAAAAGTGTTCCATGTTCTAAATGTTTAAATGAAAAGTTGTCTGACGTACCCTATAAACTTAGTTCTTGCAAACATGATCTTTAGTCGAGTATTGATAAGTGCATACACAGAAAAGGTAGTTCAATTTCTTTGAACATGCCATTAAACCACATAATTTCTTTTAGCTTAATTTTAATATTATATTTAAATTTATTCCTTTTTCTTGCTTAAACATGGGACCTGAAGTCAGTCAAGTAACCTACATTGTTCAAAAATGCAGTAAATTGGTTTATTTCACTGAGGAGAAAGCACTCAGTACTTCACAAGTCAAGTTTCTTGGGTCCCCATTTGTGCCAGTCATTGACTTTCTTTGTCTCTTTTGCCAAAAATCATAAACATGCCAAATAAAAGTAACTCCACTGCTTCTGCAAACCTCTCCCCTCCTCACTCCATTTTCCCTTGCCTTTTTACTATAAGGAGAATGATTAAACTTGGAGATCTGAATTAAGCAATTAAAATTTCTAGTAACCCATTTCTATTAACTCTCACCATAATGTAGCTGAGGAGAAAAGGAAACCACACTGATACAATGGCAGGAGAGGATACATGGACATAGCAGGACAAACTTAAGAATAAGTCCATATTGGAGCTGTCATTTCTCAGCTCTGACCATGTTTACAGGTAATGGATAGAGTCCAAAATATTTGCATCAGGAAGACATCAAAGATGCATTGGGTATTTTATGTGAAAACTGAGTATATCTTCCTCACAGTACTGATGTTAGTAGAAATTGCCTAGAGAAAACGGGATAAATCAAACTGTTTATATTCAAAAGGAACAGTTAGGGTTTTTTAAAGTAGGCGTAAATCAGAGTATATGTGGGGAAATGTTGGTCATGTTGGGGGAAAAGACATAAAAACATGGGAGGCACGTGTCAAGATGAAAGAGATTTAGCTGCAGAACTGTACTCCTGTAAGTTTTATTCTGCCTAGTTTTAAACATTGTCTTCAGTGTTTATATTCGGATTTTTTATGACCTTATTCAGATGTTTGAGATTCATATATATTAAATATGGTGGTGTTTTAAAGACAATATTTGCTTAAAACATATTCATTTTTGATCATCCAAACACACAATGACTCCTTTAATGTAACAGGACAGAATAACATGCAATTTGCTTCAAACTTTCTTCTCTATCACCTACTAAAATTAATTAAGCTGACACAGAAGTATGATCAAGGTTTGAGATTTTTAAAACAAAATGTCAGCCTCAGAATAATTTACAGTAATACGGCTGTGGCTTGTATGTACAGCTGTTACTCTCAGAACTTCAAAATAAATGAAATTTGCAGTGTAGGAGTCCAGAAAATAAGCTGGGTTAAAAAGCTAACAAACAGGAAACAATTTTATCACTAACAGGGAGTTTTGGAACTTTTGGATTACTTACTTACTTTTGGAATACATCTGATCTGCTTTAAATAAGATATATATGCACAAGGATTTTTTTTTTTTCGTAGTACTAAACTATATTTGAAAACATACTGAAGTGAAAAATATCAGAATGGAAGTTGTCTTCCCAAATTAACTGAAATAAGAATTACAGGTTAACATCCATTGAGAGGTTCTGTGTAGGAATAGCTTTGACGCTGTTCTGATGATGTACCATTGGTGTGAAAAGTTATATTCACCGGGGTCAGCATTTCACTCAAGCAAGATTTGTCAGAGTGTTGTACGTGAGTTGAGTACAAGGCACTGGGTCTTCCCCAGCAAGTCCCATGCTCTCCAGCATCTTACCCCAAAGTAAAGCTTGCTTTTGAAAGAAGGAGCAGTGTAGCCAGTAAAAACAAACTGTATTATGAAGGAAGAGTGAATAATAAAGAAACAAAGTCTGGAGCAGGAGAAATAGATTTCATCCTATGTGACTGAAAGTTTTGTGGGAAGACTTGGACTTGCTGGAAGTCCCAGTGTTATCAAGAAGAGACACAATTCAGTGATGTCTTGAGAGTGGTTAATGACTATGAAAATACAAAGGAATCAGAATGGTTCGAGTTGAAAGGGACCTTCAAGATCATCTAGTTCCAACACCCCTGGCACGGGCAGAGACATCTTCCACTAGATGAGGTTGCTCAAAGACCCATCAAACCTGGCCTTGAACATTTCCAGGGACAGGGCATCCACAACCTTTCTAGGAAACTTGTTTCAGTGCCTCACTACCATCACAGTAATTTCTTCCTAATATCTAATCTCAACCTACTCTTTTTCAGTTTGAACACGTTCTGCCTTGTTCTATCACTACATGCTCTTGTGGAAAGTCCCTCTCCACCTCTCTTGTTGGTGCTGGAAGGTCCTATAAGGTCTCTCAGGAATCTACTCTGGGCTGAAGAACCCCAAATCTCTCAATCTGTCTTCATAGGAGAGGTGCCAGAGCCCTCTGAAAGATGAGAGACAGTCAATAAGGGACAAGCTGGACAACAAGTCCATGGAGAACTACTCAAGGGAGTCAGGAGGGCTCATCACCTGTGTAGTTTTGGATACAATTCATCTCACTGCATAGCAGTCTCTTAGATTTATGCAGATAGAAGGCACCTTGAGATTCAGATTGACCCATTCTCCAGTGGCTATACTTTGATCCCAGGTTCTGGACACTGACAGAGACTCATGTAAGATTAATTCCTTCAGTTTCCCACAGTACAGCAGTGTTCTGCAACAGCCTTCTTGCTTTGCAAAGCCAAGTGACTGCAATCCAATTTGGAACTGATAGTTTCTAACTATATCTCAGAGATACACAGACAGTCTATTTATGCAGATGTAGCTTACCAGTTCTGCTGATCTAGCCTGACCCAGCTCTGAACAAAACCAAATTCAGGCCATCAGAAAAATTAGGATCAAGCTTAAAGAGGTCATGCCTGAGGACACTAAACATCAGTTCTTATTTTGGACTGCCAAACTTTACACATAAGACCCATGCTATTGAATTAAGGTACTACAAAGGAGCATCTAAAGACCTAAGTCTGGGATATAAATCTAAAATTGCAGCATAACCTGCACAGGTACCTGAGAAACTGAGACCTTGTGTTTGTTCACAATAAATTTATAGGCAACAAAAATTCTTCCACTGTAGCTGTTCAGTTGAAGATTGATGTGCTTGTCTCTTGCCTAAGCCTGTTTGATTTCAAAACAAAACTGAAGCTGGCACAGTATAACCTCTTAGATGAACAATCCAGTATCTATGCAAAGATTTAGATGGGAGTATGCTGATAGGATCAAGTACAGTAATCTACATAGACAAGGTTAGAGGAATAACAACAAAAACAAACAAACAAAAAAAATTAACAATTTTCTTTCCATGAACTTCTCTCAGAACTAGGACACCTGGCTTGGATCATCCCCTCATTCAAGAAGAGATTCAAGACCAATTTATTTTCTTTTTAGGGGTTCCCTTACTGCCAAGATCAAGTGAAGTTTAAAAAGAGTTTTTCCTTCCCTCTTCCTCATGGACAATCCCAAATGAACTGACTTGAGCCAAAAGGAAAACGTTTGTAAAACAGAAGATGCAGGTGTTTAAATTAACAACAATTTGAAATTTGCTTTTCTCCTGCACAAGAACAACCCAGTGAAAAATGGGCAGAAATAAGTAGTTCAGCAGTCTACTCTAGTATGACCTACTGTCCGTGTGAGCATATAAAAAGTTCGTTGCAGGAAATTAATGAAACTCCCAGGCCTCTCAGATGGAGAAAATGAATCACTGCGAGGCTGGCAATATAATGTAATGGTTTCATAGAGGATAATTATGGTAAAAATATGACATCAATTTATGTCACTTAGAGTAATTTCCCCTACTCCATATTTCAAAGAATGAAAATTATTGCAAAGATTTTTAAATTCAGTGATGCGTCTGCCAGGTAAAAACATATGAATGGATCAAATATTTTTCCTTAGGGAGATAGATATGAACTGAGATAAAATTCTGAAACTTCTGTACACATTCGACTTGAAATATGATTCTCTTCTTTAACACACAGACTAAGGTAAACTCTGGGAAACTCCCCGAAGAACCTTAGTAATATATGTTCTATGACAATTTAAATAGCGTTTTCACCAAATTTTCAGAAATTACAGCTCAAAGAATATTCACACGTCTACTTCAGCAAATAGAAAACTTCATCCTTGTTCAATAGGAATATGAAGCATTCACTGAAAAACTCTCATATATGCTTTTAGGAAATGGGCAAGTTACCATGAGGACTGAATTATAGTTTGTTAGTGGTTTCATGGAAATTATTTCCATGGTTTTCTACCCTAGTATTTTACTTCTCTGATATTTACCAGAGGCATACAAATGAATATGCAGTTATCTAAAAGATTCTCTGAATCCAAATCCTGTCTGACTTTGTGATAGTTGGTTCAATTGCTCGTGCTTTGAATTGCTTTTAGAACTGGAACTTAGGAAATTTGAACTTCCAGATTATTTTCTCATTCAATATGTTTAAGCATATTGAAACCTTCTCACTCAAAACCCCTATTCTGTTATTTTAGGGCTGCTCATCTGTTGACAGGCATGCTTTTTTAAAAACTGAAACACATTTTTTGAAGCAGAGTATCAGAACTCAAAAAAACAAGACCAAAATTTGTCTCCTTAAGCCTTGACAGTGATCTGCAGCTCCTGAAAGAACATAAGAACTGCAATAAAACACCCGTGTGTCTCCAAAACTTCTCTCACAAAAGGGGTAGTGGTAAATATCCTTTCCCTAAGTATCTCCCCAGGTTCTGGCAATCAACCTTTCAGGGCATTTTTGAAGCCAAGGCTATATATTTTTTAAAACCTCTGCCTATCTTTTCTTGTAGGAATTTATCTAATCTTCATTTCATCCTATTTGTATTTTCAGCCTCTTAAACATTCAGTGACAAAAAGGTCCTCAGGGAAAAACACAAGACTACTGGCAATATGAGAAACTAGGAGGTGAGACAGCTGCAGGCAATGTGTTTGTGTGACTCCTTCCCCCTCATTCCAATGGCACTAGACACCCTCACAAGAGTTAACAGAGATGAATCTGTGCAGACTGAAAAAAAAAAAAAAAAAAAAGTTGTGGTTTTTTTTTTTTTTTTCTTTTTTTTTCTGGTATGGCAGTGATTGATATAGCAGCAGAAATCTTTTTGGAAAACAGGTTCTGTTAATAATATCCATAAATCTTCTTGTACATATTGAGGAAAAAATAACAAACAAACAAGCACACAGACAAACAAAAACATCTACCAGAAGTGAAGAACTTTATATGTGTACTGGGAGAAGAGCTTTTAAAAAGCAAGCAAACTTACTTCAGGAAATATAGCACATAAGGAACAACAGAAGGTCACGTACTACACTGGGTACTTTCTCAGCTGAGAATTACAAAATATGAGACACCACTGCTACAGAATGTAGTTGCCTGCCTGTACTTAACCACCACTTTGGTGTTCTTAGACATCAGGCTGGTTACTCACATCTTCCAGAGATGATCCAAGAAATCTTGCTGCACTACTGCAACACAGTAGATGTCTTATTTCTTGTAGAAATCGTGTATTTTCAAAGTTACTCTACAGTGAGCCACAAGTTAAGGTTCATCTGAATGTTAGAAACTACCTGGAAAATACGTTCATCTGGGCAATTGTGTTTTAACACTTGCTCTGTCATAGATCAAATGGGACCAGAGGCTTGTAACAGTGGCAGTCCTGTTCTAGAAAACTGACCTCAGTCCTTGCACACACTCTTGTGATCTCATTATTAAACTGTAGAGAAAGAAGTCAAACAATAGGTTTGAGTCTATGAAATGTTGGAACCGAGGTCTCATCTATGTCACACTGTCATTACCTTGACAGGAGTATATTGCTTGGTCAACCACAAAGAAGAGCAGAAGTGAAAACAGATCTACCAGATCACCTCTGTACTTATTAATGGCCTGAGACTGCTTTTCCCAGCTGGGCAAGTCACACTGTCAGCAGCAAAACCAACAGTGCAATTCTCTTACAGAGCATTTGTGAAATAAAACCACGAGAATCACTGATACTCAAGGTGATTACCAGTCCAAGAGGCACAGGTATTGTTCTGGATCATGTTTCACCAGGACACACTGTGGCAAATTTTTGTAAACCAAAATTTCCACTTAACTCAGTGGTAGTTCTACTTGAAAACATAACAACATAACAGCAGTAAATGCTACTGTCTCACTTGAAAACATGTAGCAGCAGATAATGTAGTAAAAAAGTAGTCAATATTGCAAAAAACATTAACAAATATTTTCAAACACTTCTAGAGAACAAGCAGATTTTATTGGTTCATTGTTCATGAATCCTGGAAATGTTATTCCACCGTGTCCCCAAGAGTGCCTTCAGATATATAGAGATATATTTCTGTATTTACCTGGAAGAAGGGAGCAAGCTTTGGATAGCGGTGATAAATACAAGAACAATAAATGCACACACCAAGTTTGATTTGAATACTTCATCCCGCATTTGAGAATACTAGAATAAAAAAAACACACACAGAAAAGTAAATTAGCTCTTAACACATGGAGGAGTTTCATTAAGACTGGTGTATATAGGAGACATGGAGAAAATTAGCACAGTGCATTAATAAATCTGTAAACCTGAATTTGTGTTTTAAAATCAAATGCAACAATTAAATTATTAATAACATGGTAAAATATTTTTACCAAGAGAGCAAAACTCTGTGATTTGCAATACAAAGTTGTTCTGCTTGATTCAAAATTATTTCCTTTAAAAATCCTGAGGTAGATATCAGGAGCTGCTGATTAGAATATTAAACAATTAATTGCTTAATAAAATATGTAACAATCAGAGGAGCCATGAGTTTCCTCACATGAAGACAAGCACTGGAGTCATCTGTGACTCTGCATTCATGATGGCACAGAGGTGTCCCCATGATGGCCAAATTGAGGCCACTCTGCTATTTTTTGTACTTTTCTTTTTAAAGAAAATTACGTAGTTAGAACATTCTGTGACTATTTGGGATGCTGGGGTGCTGGAACTCCTGTGTCCTACCTTATTCAGAGACTGTCCGAAACTTGGTGATATGGGCATTCTCCAAAGGTAAAAGACTGTTTGAGGTGCATTATTATAAGGATTTATTGAAAAAATATTTTTCTCCTGCATATCAAACCATAAGAAAGCTATCAGGTTCCCTTTTTATGGGGATTATCAAAAAAAAGGAGTAACAGATATATTGATAGATCATGGTGGATCAGTTAAAGTGGAAACATTAACCGGGTCCTCAGCTGGTATTTATCATTGCTAATTCAATTAAACTGCAGTTGTTTACAGCAGATGAAGATTAGGGCATAGGAATATTTTTTTAAATTCTCTATATCCTATATGGATGCCACCAAATTTTCTTTGTCTTGTAAGAAATCCTTCAGAGGCTTGCCCCAGTCATTTTTCTTCATCTGAAGAGGAAGAAAACTTCATTTTGTTTAAACCTTTGCAGGTTTAAGGGGGCTGAACAAAAGGATAACAGAATCAAAGCAATATCAGATACCAGAATCTCTCTCCAGAAATTTGGAAATAGGACAAATGGCTATTATAAATGCCTAGAAAGCACTATAACAGAAAAAACGATTAAGAAATACGTCAAGAACATACACCAAGAGAGTTCAGCTATGAACTGGATTTCATAGCTAATTTGGTCTTGAAGAGGTATCCTATCTAGACTTAGACTATACTCCCTACATGGACCTTTGTTTGGGACATCATCTCAGCTATAAACATCTGGTCAAAACAGTCTCAAGCTCCCAGATGGAAAAAAGGTTTCTCACTTCCCTGCTCCTGCTTGCTTTGAGTAAGAGATGGGGTTTATTTGTTGGGGTCCCGCATTTTGACTCCTCCTCTCCTGTGATTATACCTTGTGTCTGCTGTTGGCAGTATCACTTTGGCATGATTTTTGATAGTGCTTACAGGCAATTCCACTTCATTTTGCTCCTGGAAGCCCAGAGGCACTGACCCTGATTTCATGTGAAAGGAAACAGAACTACATCAGTTGCATAAATAATGGACCAGGGCTTTTTTCAAATAGGGACAAAAAAAGGTATGTTCCTTAAAATATAACATGAAATCCCAACTGTTCCATAGGGAAATTAAGGCAAACTAGACAAATGAAATACAAACATAGAAAGTCCTGCTGTGTTGAGCATTATGTCAAAAGGATGGATGCTGTGTTCTAATTCAGTAACGATACTGTGATGAGGAATTGTTGACATCCCTAGGCAGCACTGACATAAATGATAAACGTAGCAGCTCTGTAGCAGTCTACCCCTTAATGACTTGGAGAAGTAATTGAAGGACTGACTAAGCCTCAAGGCCCTTCAAAAAAGCATGGGGAGGCATGTAGCCAACCAGAGCTGCGTAGAGTGGTTGGAAGAATCTTGATGTGACCTTGTCTGCAGTGCAAACCTTCATTGCAGCATCCCACAGACCCACCTGTGCTCGTGTGACCTGCTCATGGCACAGGGAAAGCTCCCATGGGGCTTGGGGCGTTTTCCTGCTGGGAGGGAGCTGTTTATCCATGTTCTTGCCCAGCCAGCTGGCTGAAACTAAGAAAGGCTGGGTTTCCTCTGTTGAGCAGTGCTGCTTATTCCTCACCTCTCTTTTCCAGGGCCTCTTTGAAAGGGGAGGACCAGGAATGCGACAGGCTTTACGTGTTCCCCTAAAGAAAGGATTTGTGTGCTGGGGAGGAAGGTTTTTGGTCTTATTCTCACTGCTGCTCTTTGACTCAGATGGGACCTTATGGATGAAAAGGGAGACCAAGTTTTTTCTTCTGCAGAGTAATGGTGGAAAAGCTTCTGCAATATGGGAGAGGGACAGAAGAAGATGTATCAAGAAGTCTAAGAGAGGAGAAGAAATGAACTTCTGAGAAGACCAAAGAGCAGACAGAGATCTAGTTGCTGACCAATGATAGAAAAGTTGCTGAACAGGCACGGAGTTTGCCCAGCATCTCTTGCAGGCCTCCTTGCAACTGGAAGTTTCCAGGTTGAAGGAAGAAGGTGACGCCTTTGTCTGCTGGGATACAGCAAACAGGAAGAGCAAAATTGTTTTCCTACTCATTTAATTTCTATTTGTCTTACCCATCAGAAATTCTGAAACAGAGAAACTCAGATATTTAGGTCTAATATTTGAACTAAGAAAATGTGTACTTTGAAATTCAAAGCTCTTTTGATATTTTCAGTGTGCTTACCTCAAAGAAAATACGTAAATGCTTCACTTCTAAGCCCAGCCTGATTTCTAATCCAAGTACAAATATGCAGGAAGACTTTGACTGTCTTTATACAAACCTTTACATTGGAAACTTTCTTTAATAAAACCCTATCAGCATGTAAAATTCCCTGCCCTGTACCTATGCTTTACCCTGTGTGAAAGTACATGGTATGGGTATTTTCAAGTCACTGATATTTAGGTAGATCATCATGATGATGTCTTTTAATTATTGGAATAATCTGAAGTAGTATCAGATTTTCCTATGAGCTATTACATATTTGGAAATTTTAGTATCTTTTCATGCTGCCATCAGAAGCCCTTTCCTGTGATGAGTTTCTCTATCTGCCTAACTGCTACTTGTGAAAAGAACCTCTAGCAAAATTGAGGGTAAATTGTCTCTAAGTGATATATCAAGTGTTAATGAGTGAAATACAGGTCAAGTGTTAATGAGTGAAATACAGGTTAGTAATGACTATTCAAATTAGGTAAAGAATCTATAAAATATACCAGGTGGGGATCCTGCACAAATCCTATGGAAAAATGAAGTATTGCAGAATTCATATGGAAATACGCATACTGCCTCATAGAGATAAAGCATTCTCCAATGTAACTGCTACTGCTTGCTGTGGAACACACGTTTATTCTATCACCACAGATGGATAAGGAGCAATGGGATAAGAGAGGAGTGGGAAGATGTTCCAGTGGCCTAAACTGCAGTGATACAGCAGTCGTTTGAACCAGTGTAAACCAGGATCTGCGCTAGCTCCATGGTAGTTTTGTGCATGTTGATTCCAGAATAGTTTTATTTTTTTTTTCTAATGTTTTGAAATCTTAAAGGAAGAAAAACAGAAATTTCATTGCTAATGTAAACCTGATGTCTGGAATTGTTTTATAGTGAGAAAATTCAAACCAATCCAGACGGTTTAAACAGAAGTTCACTATGACATTTCAGATCCATTCATGTCACCCCATCATCCCACATCATGGTAGTCCTGCTACTAATGTAGGAGGAAAAAAATGTAGTTTATTGTTCATGTGGTTACTCACTTCTCTGTCATTTGAGTTACAGAACATTAACACAATTCTCACTGAACAAGGTAAAAGTAACACTTTTTGACCAGGATCTCAGCTATGGGTGCTGGTTTTTCTGGCTCCTGTAAACTCTAAAGTCTGGGATGAGAGGCACTTACAGATTACAGAACTGGGTATTTAACAGATGCCAGTGCTGCCTGAAAGTGTGGTGGCTAAATGAGAGGGCACAGGATTTTACATGGGAGAGTGAGGTTACTGTACTTCAGAGCTCCCTCTGGCTTGAAGCAGTCACTGTGCTGAGCAGGAGAGTGCCAGCCAAGGGGAACAGCAGTGGCAGAGGGGAGGCCCAAGACATGGACTGGCGATTCTCTCAGCCATACCACGGGGAGCAGCTCAAGGTGTTGGTGTAGAAGGTCGTGTAAGCAGTTGCAAAATGTTAATGGCTAGAAAACCACATAATTCCAGACTGAAAGGTTAGGGGTGGGGGGGAGCAGAGGGAAAAGGCTGCCGAAAGAGCTTTGTGGTGCTCCAGTTTAAACCTATGTTTGGTTTGTTTCCCACGTGGACAGGAAGAAGGGAGAAAGTGGTAGTAACATAAGATAGCATGGAGGAGATAGCTGATTTCTGCAGGAAAAGGATTAAAATACTAGTTTTTTCATGACTTCGTGTAGCCTATGGTTAAACGCCAAGGTTATAAGGACAAACCTCTAATTACTGCACAGGCAAGTAGGAGGGAAGAGACACTTCCCATGCTGTCCACAAGGCAATTGCTCCTGTCTACAACAAAGAAGACACAATGATTCATCTTCCCTTAATTCACATCATTCCTTTGTATCCTGGTACATTCCCCATCACTATCTGAGCAGGCTCATAATGTCCCAGCACCCTGAACAGAAGCAAGGAAGTTGCTGACCAGAGGCTGTCCAGCTGTTGGAGGTGGATATGTCAGAAAAAATAAAGCAGTGTTGATGTTTTTAGAAGTTTACTCCTGCATAACATGAGAAACCAGATTAATTTATGGAACAGAAAGAAGTTTCAGTCAACTTTGGTGAAAGGATTTTGTGTTTCTATTGCCTGTGCCTACTGGTTGGGACTAACACCTAAGGAAGTATTGAATGAAAGCATTCTCCAAACACTGCAGCCCAGTTCTCTATTGGAAATGTCCTGCTGGGAAAAAAATGTATCAGATCTGCTAAAATGTTAACTTTTAAATAGACCTTTTGTCATCCAGATGCAATTAAAAAATTTATTAATATTTTAAATCTGACCTACGTATTGTGATGGATTAGAGTATGGTTCTTTGTTTGGTTCCTTAAACTGCATTTAAATTGAATTCTACACTTCCCTTATGGTTTTTCTTTGTGGCTGACAATTGTGAAATCTAAAATAATACGACAGCTTATATTCTGGTCAGGGGATCTGATTCTGGGCAGTGTCCCTTTACACCAGACCATCCTCAGGCCTTGTGTGATTAAATAGAAATGTAAAGTGAGGTGAACCATTGGCAAGTTTGCTCATTCAGCAAGTTGTTTGTGACCAGGCTGTCTCCTCCTTGAACAAAAAAATTCGTACTCTTTCACCTTATTTTTTTTATCTTGTGTCTTGAAAAGATTAAACGTTATTCACGACTTTTGGGACTTTATATAGTAATTCGCATGATATCAGAGATCTTGAATTTCACTTCCTCTGGGTCCCTGTCAGCTTTGCATGATGCCTGCACTGAAAGAAATATCTTCATATCTTCTGTTTCAGCAGATAATTATTTGTGTATAATTTGGTTTTGGGGGTTATATCTTGTGTCTCAGTGTAAATATCCTCATGGAGAAATGGACTCCTGTATTTTTGTTTTAACAAACAGTTATTGTTTCTTCTACAATGTTACTAGTGCAATAAAGACTTAGATATACTTCTAGCAGAATTTTTCTTTTTCAGTTGAGTTGAACTCTCACCAATCAGTCTTTCTGAGGACTAGTCTCCCATAAGTCAAGTAAAAATGTTTGTTTTCCAGTGAAGGTTACAGTGATGATGAGCCTCCATGCTTCCAACTGCCCACTGTTTTTATTTCCTTTCAGTCAAGCGCACACAGTATTTCAGACCTACTGTTGCTGCACTGTAGTAGCATGAGAAATTATCAATGAAAGTCAATGAAATTATTTGAGATCTGTGCAACCTCACCTCGTGCCATAAGCTTTCAAGGAGTGTTCTCCCATTACCTTATCTTTTAAAACTTATAACTTATATCTGGATGTAGATGAAATAGAAGTTAATGAGATCATATTGATGTTGAGAAGCAGCAAAGACACAAACAATATTTAGCTCTTAGAAATAGATTTTTAAAGAAGGATGTTTAAAGCAGAGAGTTGAAAAATTACTATTGACTTGAAATAAACATTGCAGCTGCATAGAGGACATCAGAGGGATTCTATGACTAAATGGAAGGAACATATCTATATAAATATAGATATATACTTTTTGAAGAGAAATGTCAGTTTATTAATATGCTCAATCATCGTTAGTGCCAAAGTAACCTGTCATCTGAGAGAAAACTGCTTGTACTGGATACCAAATTCAACCCAGCCAGTGGCTGCTGTTTTCAGAAACTGAGTCTGCTCAGTGTAGGTATTTTTCAACAATGAAATGCAATCGTTTCAGCATTACAACACCTGCATCATGTCACTGCGTACTATGAACTCTAGCTCAGCCCCGCCTTCTGGAAACTGGAACAAAATGAGAAACAAAGCAAGAAAAAAAATAACACAAGCAGAACCTACAGCTTCTCTACTTCAGTGAACATTTATTACAGTTTGAGTTGTGAATAATGCAGCTACCAAGCCCCAGCTACCTTATGCTCCAGGCTGGAGTCTTTAAACATCAGTGAAAAAGGCTTGATATGCTCTCTTCTCAATTTATCGCCACTCCGTAAGTCGATGGTGTGCTCTATTCGCTTGTTAATTTCCTCAGGCCCAGACTGGACATGCAAAGCTTGTGCAAGATGGTTTGGAAGCAGATTTATTGAATTTCTTGTTAGGGCAGCCAGAGTCTAGGGGAAAGCACATGCAAACAGAATAAACCTGCTGGTCCCCTTGGGTTAAAAATGCAATGTTTTAGTTCATGTTGCATTGCAAACCATTACAGCATTCCATGCAATTCATTCAATGAAATCTATAGAAGTGTAAAATAATGTCTGTTCCACTAAACACATACAGTACATTTAGGGGAGCACTTTAATGCCTTCTTTTTATGGACTAGGTTTGTTGCAGGTTTGTTGCTGCACTGAGAATCAGAACTATATTCCCCTTTTCAAACCTGATATTTAATTATTAAAGCATGCATGAGGGGAGTACACACACCAAAATCACAGCAGGGTATCTGACTCAGTGGTGTGTTTTAATAAATAAGAATGGAAGCCAAATGAAACAAAACCCACAAAACAGGAGTAATGAAGTTTTTCTTATCTTAAAGTTACTGGATGTGTGTAGTTAAGGAACAGATCAGTTAGTCAGGAGTGAAGAAGGTGACATTTCTGATTACTTCAGCATGGGTTTTCAGATAATATGTTCTTCTTCACTACTGGTGTATTTCAGCCAATCTAGATTACAGTTAGGCTATATGATTTAATTTAACCGTAATTCATATTACTATTTAAAATATTGTCTCAAATTCATTATTCCTTTGGTATTTCAATGACTAATCAAAGGGAAAAAATGAAAATACTTTTGCTACACAAAGGAATTTTAGCAGAGATAGTATGAAGGATGTTTCATCTTCAGCAGTTAGAGTTTGCTTTCATAAAGGGAATAACTCATTCCCATTTCATGGTGTCATTTCATGACACAAACCACAGTGAAGCAGCTCTTTCCCACTTGAATGGGAAAATAAACTCTACTACGGTAAAATTCCCAAGGGTTAAGAAATGCTAATGAGTGGAAAGGATGTAAAACTTCATACACCATAGCATGAGACATTTCAGCATTATTATGAATGGGAAATAAAATTCTGCCTGAGAAAAGTTATTCCATAGGTCCTTACTGGAAAGATCTTCAGCTTTATCTCCTATGGGGCATTGTTGAAACAGAAGCTTAGCATATATTGTCACCAGATACCTCTGGAAAGCCAATTCTTTTGCATCATGGAATTACATAGGGAAAATGCTATAGGGAGGTTTCCCTTTTTCATATTCAAGCTATAGTCAACAAACATATTCTAATAAATCTTGGACAGAACATTAAAACACAGGAAGGATCTCAGGTACCCACCACCAAAGCCCAACTGACAACTTTCCTTACAATCCTAAAATCAAGTTCCTGGACTACAGTGTCTCATATTCCATCTTATTTTTGGTAACTTAAGATCCAAAAATACAGTGTATCAGGATTGAAATCTTCTCTCTGTTTAAATGAAAAGCAACTTTTCTGTTTGCTTAGTAGAAAAAGGACTTCAATAGAGAAGGTTTGGGAAGAAACTTTACTCAAATCCTCCCTTCTTCTGTCTAGGAAATCAGTATTGTCAACATCAGGAGAAAAAAACACTATCAAAGAAACTTTTCTCACACTAAAGTTTCAGATATGTCTGAATTCATATCTTGGCCTTGGAGAAAACAATCAAGGCAAGTGGATAAATGCTACATTACTGCACGCTGTGACACTATTTTAGTTTAAGTACTCCTATTGCTTTTAAACTGAGCTAGGAAGAAAAGCTTTTATTAACTTTTAGTGACTGAAAGGGCACAAGTCTTTCTGAAGTCCCTGTTAAAAGATGAGATCACATCAGATGGTGGTGTGTAAACTGATTCCTCAGAATTACCTTGCATTTCTACTTCTCCAGTGGAAACGAAGGTGGAGAAAATCTCTAATGTTTTTCATGGGCATTTTGTTTTATCTATATGAGAAAAATAATCTCACTTCATCCTAGTAAGCTACTATATCTTGGTTAAAATTCTGTTTTAACCTGTGATTGATATGAAGGCTTGTCGTCTTGCTGAGTGTATGAAGTGTTTTACAACTCATGGTAGATGAACATGATGTAATATCACCACTATGGCCAATATTGTAGTGTTGATGCAGAAATAGACTCTGAATTTGCATTTATATTCAGGATATAACAAGGAAATTCATATTTGTGTTTCATAGAGTTTTCTCTCCCTCACATACATTCACATACTTCAGAAAACTGCTTCCCTCTATTTAGAAATAACAATGAAAAAATATTCAAATTATTGTCTCAAGAATATGTTCTAAGCACATCTTCTCTCTTCTCTCCCTCTTTACTCCGCATCTTTTAAGACTTCTTTATGCAAACACAAAGAAATATTCATTCTTCCTATTATCTTTCCTACACTTTTGTGAGAAGATCTGTGGAAGACACAGTTGAATTCTACAGTGAGCTTTTGAAGTTTTCTGATGCTGACAATAACCATTCATCATACAGGAACAAACATAAAGCTCTATTTAAAAAAAGCCTAGCCAAACTTGCATCTGAAACTGAAAGAAGATGAATTAAAACAAACAAATCATAAAACTCCAGCTTTAGACACATTTTATAGAGACTTTAAAAGGCAGCTTAGATTAGATTTTATTTCCTTGCTGCAAAGTTTTCCTGCAACAAGTCCAAGCATCCTGCTGTCAAAAAGAAGGGAAATTTTTAATCAGTGCCATTTAGAAAACCCTAGGAAGGTTTCAAGGTTTTTTTTTTCATACTGTAAACATCAGGTTTTGGAAGGAAATAGGAAAAGAAAAGGTCACATTCTTTAAAAGACAGACTGAAGGTAGGATTTAGTTCAAGAGGAAGACACCTAAATGAGGGTGTCTACATGTTTGGTGTCTGCGTGCCTGGTGTTTAAACTTCTATTTCTTCCAGTACACACTCCAATACACACTTTCAGCTGCCCAATCATATGTAGCTGTGGTCAGCTGAGATGCCTTAGGGAACTGGACAGATGGTGGCAGGAGCCAGGAGATGTGGAACAAGACACGGGGACACCGTGTGCCACTGGTCAGTGGTGAGGACCAGCTGGGCTGTGCTGGGGTATCTCAGCACAGAAATAACAATAACAGCAGTGGGGTAACTGCAACAGGCCTTGAACTTGGTTTTGAACTGAATTTCACCCTCTTTTTTTTAGGCTTCTCTGTCATCTTGGCAGTCTTTTAGTATAATTTCTGTGCTCACTGTTAGGCCTCACCGCAATCACTACTAAGGTACGTCTGTAGAAGATGGACATTTTAATGTGCTGTTTATCGTAATTCACATCCTGACAGGCCCATCAGGTGCCTCCAGCAGCACACACAGTGACCATGTTATGCTTTCAGCTACTCCTTTTGTAAGGTACATGGAAGAAATCCAACTTTACCAGCTGTTAATTCATTCTAGAGGAGGAGGCCTTCACCCTCTTGATATAAAATAACTTCTGTCCAACTTTGCTTTAAGAAAGAAGCCCAGACACTAGTTTCAATAACAGAGACCTCCATCCATATAGGGCGTGTCTGAATTTCAGACAGGAACTTGCACCCTTGGCTTACCTCACAATCAGAGCAAGGGCACATAGTGATAACTGAGCTGTAGACGGGTGTATTTTTTGATAATATCTGTGACTGCGCACATAAAAAATGGTTATTTGTTCCTTACTCATATAAACACGTCTACAATTCACTGATTTAGGCTGCCCATAGAACATGAGTTTGAAGTAATGAGTATGGATTGGAAAAAATTAGGGTTTGGCATAAGAACTCACCAGAGACTTCTTTTCACATGCTTTCTAACATAACTGGAGTTAAAAGTAAGATACATGTGATCAGTTGCTCAGATTTTGTTGTAACTTACATCGGGTAAAGAAATAATTTAAATTCTATTGGCAAATATTCAAATATAGAGAATGATTCATTGTTGGGTTGCTGCTACTAGGATTCTCGAAGCCTGCTGCTTACAGTGACCTTTAAGCTGCTTAATTAGTGTTATTAAATGCTTATTCTGTCCAAAACTGACACATCTCTGGAAAAAGCTACTATGTTCTAATATAATTTAAATCTATCATCAGAATTTTTTTGCTAAAAAACATTATTTATGAGCAATACTGCCTGTTGCCTCACCTGTAAATTAAAAATTACATAATAATTGAATCATAGATGGAACAGCAGATTTTCAAAATCTTGTCTCCCTCAAAAGGCTTACTGTAAAACTGTGTAATATAAAATTACAGCTTTTCCCAAAACTACTCCAAATTCTTAAAACTACCACAAGAAACTATTCTAAAGTAGATTGTTCATTGCCAAAAGAAAAAAAAAAGTTTTAAAGCAACTGTTAAGCTATGCCTATTTCAATTATTTTCAAGGCCTTTTTACTAGTATTGGGCAGGAATTGATCAATAATTGAATAAATCCTTTATTTCATTCATTGTCTTTGTCAGCATCAAGGTCGAGTTTAGCTGAGAAAATGACCAACAAAATGATAGCCTACTCTGCATAGATATTTTTGGACTACAGAAATCGAAATGCCTTAAAGGGAAAGAAAAAGAAACAGAGACGGATCAGAAGATATGCATAGCAGCATGCACCCATACTTCTAATAAATGACAATAGAGAGACAGGTCAACAAAATACAGAGAATACTATAAGGCAGTGTTCATGCAGATAGACAGATGTACAGAACATATATAAAACAGGTGTTTTATATAGCAGCAAACTGAGCCATGCTCCAATTCAGTTTGAAGAGATGAAGACACTGCTGTGGGCTGACTGACTGTGAAGTTTTATCACTTCTGAGCACATTTGTAAGAAGCAGAAGACGGTTGACAAAAGCAAGACCTCCACACAATGATGCTCAAGGTTCAACAGACAGTTCAGACAAGTAGGAATAAGGATGTGCAGCAGAAGAAAGGATATATCATGTCATTACAGATCCCTTAAAGAAAATGAAAGAAAACTTCAGCTGACCTTGCTTCATAAAGACTCATCAATCTTTCAAGTGCAGTGTAAAGAGTGGAGTCGGAGGCCATTTTAACCTGTCCATCTTAATTCCTCTAAACAAGCAGACTTCACAAAACCTTTTTTTTTTTGACATACAATTGTTGGTTCCTGGGTTGCTGGCAATCAGCCACGCAGTGCTTTTAGAAAATATCTGATCAGGAGAAGTTGTTGTTATCTCATATTTCTATTGAGCTACAGATGTCTTTAGAATCTAACTCATCTGCTAGTGAACCTTAATTACATCTTAGAGTATGAGTTTTTAATATTTTTTTGTTAAAAAAAGTGAAAAATGCACAACCTTATTTCACAAGGTGCTTATTTTTTCTTCCTTCCCTCATATATCAATAAACTACTTTATGCTTTTTCCTCTGGCAAAATGTCCTTTCTCTCATCCCTTTAATTTGATGGCACTGCAGTAAAGCTATTCAATGAGATATAGTATCTGACTAGAATGTTCCAGCTAGTTTAGTAACGGAAGATTTATTTTTAATTACTTCTTTGTGGAGTGGTTCAATTAAAACTAAGCCATGCAGTATTTAATTTCAGTTGGGAAAAAGAAAAAAAAAAAACAATAAACCCAAAATCTCTGGTCCACTGGCATTTTCCCAGTTTGGATACGTGATTTTTTCTGCCTTGAAACAATTTGTTCAATCCTCTGCTGTTACAGTACATGTTAGAATAAAGGTTAAAGATGAATTTGTCTCCTCTGAGGCCTCCATTATTGAAGTGCACTCAGTCATGCATTCATACTCAATGACATTAAAGGAAGCTTGACTTACATTTTGTTTTCCCACTATGTTATCAAATGGAAGTTCAGGGCTCCAGGATCCTTCGGTAAACGTAGCTCCACTGTTCCTCCTGTCAGAGGAGCTGACAGCCTCTTTCACAATGTCTTCAGGTAAAGTCAACAGACTCTCCTCAGGTTGTTTAATTAAATAAGTCTCAATGTTATGTTTCCTCAGGAATTCATTGCGCTCTTTGCCATGACCTTCTTCAACTTTATAATCCCCATTCAGGCAGTCCAGAGTGGCTTTGGAGATGTGAATCCTCCTGCATAAGTGAAATTAGTAGTAGTAAATACTGATTGTGCTCTGTTACACATAGGTTAAAAGGAGGTTTTGAACTCTGCATATTGTTTAACTTCATGGATAAATAGGTTTGCTATTGCAAATGACGAAAATTAAATAGTGTATTCAAAAACATGAGCTTTATTTGTGGTCAAGTACTCTCAAGATATGTTTACATCAATAAGATGTCATTAATGCACAAAAACACAGGAAAAACACTTTGACATTCACACCTGGAACTTTTGCGCATACTTAATAGTTTAATGGGAGACCTTTCTGAGTAAAATGCTATTCTGAGTGAAAGAAAATTGTACTTCAGGGAAATATGTTGAGAGAAAAATAAATGATAGACATTAGAGTAGTTTATGTGAAGGTCTTTAATTTACTTCAGTTTCCTGAGGTAGCTTAGACATTTGAAATTGGTGGACTGATTGCACCTGAAGTAGGGAAATAAGGGAACTATGCAAAGGTGAGCGAGGTAATAATTCCTGTTAAGACTAAGCAATGAGTTCAATAAGATTTGGCTGATGTTGAATTTAAGAGATTACATACAGAAGAGCTCAAATTTTGCAGTGGTATGATAGGAATTTGGTTGTCTTCCAACTAAACTATTTTTAAGAAGTCTTCAAGTTCCTACATGCAGGGTAAATTGCAGACACCTCTAGAGCACCTCAGCATGGTCAGCCGTGCTGTACTGTGCAATGCAGCATCATGTGTGCAGTAAGAGTTGTTCATTAGGCATTTATCTAACCCAAGCAAACACTTGTAGTGACTCTTTAAACCAGTTAATTTTTTAACCTTTGGGTGTATATCACTTTCTGAAAGACAGACTTGCACACAGATTCCTAAAATTCAGAGTGAGCTAAAATTCTTGATCCTTTCTTGATGACACATGCTGAGGTGCATTTCTCAGGGACCACAGTTTGGCTTCTTCCTGTGAAGGAAATGGTCCTTGCATAGCCCTTTGGGAACTTCCTTCTGGAACTCAAAGGATGCCAATAGAGAGTGGAATTGCATAACATTTTGATGTAATAAAAGACTATAAGTGCATATATGATGTGTATGCATTGCCAGAAAATAAGGTGCTAGTTGCATTTAAGCAGTGTGAAGTGCCCAGGAGTACCAGAACTTGGCACAAACTGTCTGTGGGGAGCATTAAATATCAGCATCTAATTAAAAGATCAAAAATTTGTATCCCAGCCATTTTTGAAGCTGTCTCAGCTTCCCTGCTTTTTCCCAGGTTTTGTACAACTTTCTCTTTCTGAAGTCATGCTGATATAATGATCACAGAGATTAGTAGTACTTTGTAGTCAAAAATCAGTAAAACTCATGGTAAAACCCAGTAAAAATGTTTCTCAAATATAAGCAATTTTGGCCTGGACTTAAACAGCAAAGCATGTGACCTCTCAAAAAGATGATGCATTTCCTAGCTCTAAGAAATCCAAATAGGCTTAAGTGATTTAAGTAAAGTACTAACCAAAAACTACAGGGAAAAAAAAAAAAAAAAAGAAAGAGAAAGTAATACACCAGTTGCCAGGGTGACTATCTCTGTGTTTAGATTCAACTAGTATAATTTGGGAAAGTTGTGTAATAAAGCACTGAAATACGGATTTTATGATAGATATGATAACAGCTTTAAGCAAAGTATGGAGATAGCTATTAGTGTAATATCCTTAAATGGGCCAAATATTAATAAATAGTTGGCAGATTAAAAGTATTTTCTGGCTTCACCTTTTGTACTGCTTGCTTAAAAAAACTTAAAATGTGGAGAGATATCTTTTAATTTTATGCAAATACAGTACCTTGGGAACCTGAGTATTGAAATAAAAAATGTGTTGCCTGACCTACTCTTGAAAGCATATCAGGCCCACAGTGTTAGATGATACCTGTCACTGAGATATCATTGAAAATTAATTATTACCTAGGTTTTATACAGTTCAATACTGGAAATTAATATCTACATACACTAAATAGAAACTATTGGAAAATGGGATCATGGCAGAAGAATGTCACTGAAATAACACTGTAGGATCTTGCATGGTTTCCTTCTCAGGTGTTGTGGACACATTTTTTACTCCCAGAAAACCAGAATTTACCCTTTTTTTTCCCTCAGTGCTCCTGATTGCCTTCTCTCATGGCAGCTGGGCTGTTGGTGTGCTCCTTCTGTCAGGTGCCATCTCTCCCTGCATCACCCATGCTCCTGGGGCCTCAGGGAGACACGCAGGCACCGAGGGGAAGAGCTGAGCTCCTTCTTTGCTGCTCTCAGACTGGGTGAAAGGATGTTCCACATCCTCAGCTGCATCCCTCCTCTATGCCCTCAGGAAAATGCTGCCGTTCATCTTTGGTCTTGTTTCACACCTTGGGAGCAGGACTGCTCACAACCCCAGGGCAGCTTTCCTGATGAAGCTGCTCTAGGAATGGGAAAGACCTCTGTATTACAACGAGTATGGGGATTTGAATGCTGGTGGCAGGGAGAAGTAAGGAGAGGCTAAAATGGGATTAACTGCTCTATTAAATCTGCTCTGCACGCTAGGAAACCTTGATGTAAATCACTGTTCTGAGGGACTTGGTTCATTGCTGTCACATACAGGCTTTGTTCTGCTGGCACACTGATATCCAGGAAATCACTCTGCTCAGACAGACTGAAAACCTGCCAGGTGTTTTATCCACAGCAAGGCTGTGCATTTTCTGGGTTATTCATTAATAGCTGTATGACCTGCACACATTAACAGCAATAGACTCTACTTTCTGCAGGTGTGGATGGTGAAACTTAGATGATCAATTTGCTCATGTTAACAAAGCATCATCTTAGTCATCTGGGGCTATCACATGGGATAAGCAGCAGGCAATGAAATTTTATACACGGGTGACATATGCAGAGTACAGAAGTTGTTCTCAGAGCATGCAGAATTTCATTTTCTACTAATTCCAAGAATACATATCAAAATAAAGGTTTACTATGTAAACTGTGGGAGAGGCCTGCATTTGCAATATATGAAGCAAATTTCCTTCCAGCTTCCTGGGAACATGACAGCTCTGACAGATCCTGATGTGTGTGTAGGGAGTACAGCACATGACTCAGTTTTGATGACTTAAAATTTCTGTCACTCAAGGTGGCAGCACCACTTAGACTTTTTTCCGCTTAAAGACGTCTGCTGCTATTGCTTCTAAATCCCATGGCTAAAAATGGAATTGTATAGGTGGTCTTTCCTACATCTTTTTTCAATGGAAGGTGGAACTGAAAGTGGACAGAGGATTCCTGCAATCACTACTGTTGATTCAAATTTAAGATTTGCAACTTCCAAACTAGCATGATATGTAAGCCATATCAGGCAGAAATAACATTCAACTTTCAGGTGAATCAGCCACATCAGATACTCAGACACATTAAAAAAACTAGGCAGCTTAATGGAAAACTATACATTTTCGCATATAGACAGGTTGAGATAAATATCTCAAAACATCTACTGAAGCATCAAATTATTTAAAAGACTTCCTAGAGAGCCTGCTGTTCATAACAACTTGTTATTAGCATATTGACCTATGAACACATAACTCTTGTCACATTTTGTGTAATATGAAATAAAAGAAATTATAGCTTTGTGCCTCATAATAGCATTTGAATGAAAAAGGTGAGGGAATGAAGCCTGGAAAATCTCATGAATTTTCAACACCTAACTGGGAAATTTGGGCTACCTCTGAGGACTATATGGGCTGAAAACAAAAATTGATCTTTTTCAGAAAATCAAGGCTGATAAAGAAAAATAAATATTTTTGTCTTGTCTTTTCAAGTGGCTCTGCAAGCTGACCATTTCTACCCTTTTTGACTATAGCCTCACTAATCCTTGCCAACTGCAATATAACAAAAAAAAAAGGTCATAGTTGATGAAATAACGTAAGACAGTTAATCTGTTGGCAAGGTTAACAGTGTAATGTGGTGGCGATGTTTTATGACTGTGGAAAATACACATTGCCTTACCCAGGAATTCCACCTGACTCGAGTTTGTTTGCAATATCCACGTCCCATGACCAGACATCAAACTGCCACTTCCGCAGGCCCAGCACTCCGCACAGAACCGACCCCGAATGAATCCCTATCCTCATGTCAATGTCATGCTTCGTTCTTGATCTGACATACCTGTTAAACAAAACACACAAAGAAAGAAGAAACACTAGACTTACAAAAATATATGCCACACTTTTCCATATCTTTTTGCAAAGGGTATGATGTAAAATATGATGTCAATTAGCTGTAAAGTGCAGTCTAGCCTGTAAAATGAAGAGAGAACTTTCTAAGTATCCAAGGTACAGGTAGTGATAAAATTACTCTAAAAGCCAGGTTATCATTAAGTACTTAATTGCATGCATGGCTCGGTAGCATACTTATTATTCCAATCAGATAGGAAGAGAAAGAGGGAGGAAAAGGTGTCTGAGTGAAAGTATTTTGTTGGACTTATTGAGTGCTTTAGTTTGGAATTATAAAAGACAGTTCAGGAACAGTATGGAACTATTGGAACAGTAGGGAACAATCAGGAACTGAATGGACAGTTCAGAAAGAGGAACTATTTTCATCAAACCTGTGTATTCTTTTATATTCTACTGCATTTTTTGAATAATTTTAAATTTTTCAAAAATGTTCTTTTATTGACTGGGATTTTCCAGAGTTACTTTTTGTCAAATGATTAATTATTTTCATTAGCTTTCGCCAGAACACCATTTGCTCTGTTATGACAACCGTGTGAGTTTAAAATCAGTTTTCTCCATTCTGTGTAATGGGGAAGACCATTTCACCTCTCAAAAATAAACACATATGAGCATATTTGTTAAGAGGCTGCTTTTCCAGTTCTGTTTATGTGACAATAACTGTTTGCACCAGAAATAATATTAGAGCTTGTGTTCATTAATCTTTAAATTGTGTGCTCAGGATAGGAAAAGCACATTGTTACTGCTGGTCTACAAACCTGCTGTGTCTCTGTAAAGGGCCTCAGCTCCACAGTCACTGAAGTCAATACAAGCACAGCAAGATCACACCCCAGAGCAGGCAAAGAATAAACAGCTCAATTTCATAACTCTGAAGTTAACTACTATTGCCTCAGATGCCTCAGTGATGACCTTGACAGATCCTCTCTAGAGGAGAAAAGGGTAAATTTCTCACTGCATTCAGTACTTGAGCTTTCATTGTTGCAATGGAGCATCAGCTCAGTCTGTAAGGGGGAAAGAAAACGAGTTCTAAAATGGAGAGAAACTAATTGTATAAAAATGTGAAGAATTGAAAATAAGAAATTAATCTTTATTTCCCTTTTCTGCATATTATGAAAACTTGGAGGAAAGCAGGCATATGATAAGTCTCAGTGCAGTAGTTTGCCTACAAGACCTGTTTATCACATCAGGAAGCCAACATAATTCAGATCTCTAAGAAAAAGAGGTTTTAAATAGTTAATCAAAATAATAAAAAAGAAGTTCTGAGAATGGATTTATCTGTATTCTTAGAGTTTATAGTTTTCATTTACAAATTTCTTCATTGCTTTTCAAGCAAGAAGGCTTGAAATATCAAAATTAAACAATCAGCTGTCCCTGAAAGATGGGATATGCAACAACTCAACACTGAAGTACTTTAAGTGCTGTGAGAGCAGATAATTGAAGCAAGACCACTGTGATTTTAATCTATTTTGAATAATTTTTATATGTTACAAAAATATCTAAACTGGCACTCATAACTGTCCGAGGAATTGTCACACAACTCCTCAGGGTTGTTTCACCAGTCTGCCTTTTTCTTTTGTTCAGATAATTATTTCTCATTTTACATCTGATTTCCTTATCTTGAAATAAAAGATAATTGTATCTAGAAGAATAATTGAGCAAAAAGCTTTTCATTGAAAAATGCACTCAATAAGAGAACCCTGAATTTAATAAAATGTTTTAATAACCTATATTTATGTAATCTTTCTCTGTACATATATAGACGCACATGCTATTTTTCCAATTTGATTTCTGTTTGACCAACTGTCATGTCCTGTGGCAAGCAGCTGAAGGCTCTAGAAGAGGAGGCTGAGGTGTGATCTGGTTGCTCTCTGACAGCTTCCTGATGGGGAGAAGGGGGGAGGGAGGTGCTGAGCTGTTCTCCCTGGGATCCAGTGACAGGATGCATGGGAATAACTCAAAGCTACATCAGTGAAGGATCAGCTTGGACATTAGGGAATGTCTTTACGAAGACTGTGGCCAAACAATGAAACAGGCTCTCTAGAGAGGTGGTTGATGCCCCAAGCCCATGATCAAGAGGAGTTTGGACAATGCCCTTAACATGCTTTAACTTTTGGTGACTCTTGAATTGGCAGGCAGTTGGACTAGATGGTCGTTGTAGGCCCCTTCCAACTAAAATAGTCTATTAATCTATTCTATTCTATTCTATTCTATTCTATTCTATTCTATTCTATTCTAAATTCTATTCTATTCTAAATTTTAAATACTGTAAATTGTGGTCTTGTATTTGTATCTGATATGAAAACTAGCACACACAGGTATCACTAGAGAGACTAGGTACCAATGATGGTGCAACTGAACAATTGTGCCCCTCTATTTCCAGAGTGTTCACTAAAGATTGCTGGATTTAACTTTTCCTTTGTGATAAAAAACCACTGCTGGCCTGAGAAGGTTTTGGCATCCTCAGTCAGCCACGCAGGACTTCTGCATTTGTCCGAAACCTTACACAGCTGTGCGGCCCTCACCACCTCCTGCAGTGTGCTGTGGACACTAATCAAGGTCCTATCCCCCTTGCCTTATCTGCTGTCTTTCACCGACTCCCAGCAACTCTTTATGTGCTGCTCAGGTGATATTTGATCTCAGCTCTCCATCAGCAGACAGAGTGGATTTGGCTTCCTGCCCGCACCCTTTGGCTGAGGGACATTCTGTTTCTCTGTCTGTTGCAGTGCTGGTGCACACGCAGGGCTCTGTCTTTGCATCCTTGTCTTGTCATGCACAGCAATGTGCTCCTGTGTTGATAGGTGGGAAAGTAATTGCAGGGGGGTACCTGATTGCATGAAGTCACAGACAGTCTGAGATAAACAGCCCTGTCCAGGACATGAATCAAAGCACAAAAGTGATCTAGTCTCATTCAAATTATTTTGTTATTTGCAACACAAGATAGAAAGCAGAAGTGTTGAGAACTTGTTGTGGAAACATTAGTTTTGACAAAATTTTAGTTGTAAGATATTAAATTGTACAAAGAAAAAATGTTTGAATTTATTTACAAATTTCTTTGCAAAGACTAAAAAGTTTAAAAGTGATTTGTAAGTATGTAAAACACCATGGAATTATAATTATTGTTTTTCTTTAAAACTGGGAGACATGCGGGATGAAAAAGATTTATGAATTGTGTAAAGAAGGGGACTTAATCATGGTCAAATCCAACTCCCTAGCAGCCAGACTACCACATACTTTAGGAGATCTTGTTTATATACAGGTATAAGAAAAACAAAGCCTGAGATAACAATGACTTGATCACCTTCATCAGTAGTGGTACTTCTAACTTATTCAGAAAAAAAGTTCTAAATAATAGCATGTACTAGATAAAAAATATAGAGATAAAAAAATTAAGAGGGTCCATTTTGCATAAGCTCAGGTGTTCCACATCTTTTACTTCTTCTCTCTCTTAAGTTTGTTCAACTATCAGTGAAACTTCTAATTAGAAAGTTTATTTTCTTCAACTACTTTACACTCTCTCTGCAGATACATTGACAAAGTGCATTCACGAAGATGCATTATTGATGATCTATAAGCAGCCCTCTTTACCTCATAAGTGCTTTGTTATCTTATCCAGGATGAGATAACTGTGACCGATGCTATTCTCTCCACTCATCTCATTTCAGTCTAGCCAGAGATAAAAATTTCAATGATTTTAATTGGATCTTGGCATTTTATTCTGGTCAGCATTCCTTGATGGGTATTTGATTTTTGTGGTGTTAATTGAAACCTTTCCTATTCGCGTGAAGAAGGTAAGCTAAAAGTCAGAAATTTGCTTTTCAACCTTTTCTGTAGCTGTCAAAAACCTGAATGCCCTGTAATTCAGGCCTTGCAGACTGAGTGACACACTGGCTGCTTCTGTGCTGAGCAGTTCAACTGTGCAAGGTTCTGTCTGTGCTTTGAGATACTTAAAACAACCCCAGAATGTTTTTCATTCTGAACAAGCCCTCTCACAGCCTGTTCCCTGGTTCAACAGTTTGCATGTGATGAAGACCATTTCTAGTAGGTAATTTGAATGCAACTGCCCAGTTTTGGAAGCAAAAAGACTTCAGAAGAATGGAGTTGGGCAGTTTGTTATGCTTTTTCTTAGTGACGGCTAAAATTCTGTGGGGTTGTTCAATTTACCCATCAAGACGTAGTCATTATCATCCTCTTGTAGGTGAATTAGGAAATTCTTTGTATTCTGGTTGAAGTAAGTAAGGGTCTTAGCTGACTGCTGTGAGGAGTAGGATGGAAAAGTGATCTCCTGGTGTCCTCTGCTAACTGAACTGTCCTTTGATTTTAAGGTTCAGTTATATGGAGAAGGTTTTGGTTTAACTCATCAGAATTATGGAATTTTCCTAAAGGAATGCAGATTCTTTTTGGTGCTGACATGAGAGCATAGTAGATGAAGTGAGGTAAGTGATCTTTTCAGTGTGACTTTGGGAACTGTCATGCTTGTGAAGGAGATATCCACTATTTTAAAAAAGCTAGGTAAAAGGATACACTAAACTACTGAACAGTTTGAATAATACAGCACAAGTAATGTGATGTATGGGATGTAACACTTCATAGATGAACTTTACCCATGTTGAATTTACAATTTAAAACAGATACTTTCCCAAGGATCCAGTTTAAAATAGCACCAGGATGAGTTTACTTTGGAGTTAGAACTGGAATCTAATGTCAGCAGAAACTATTATCTGGAGAAGTTTCATATTATCAGACCAATCACTAATAGAACTGACTTGCTCTGAGTTGAGACAGATACCGTAGCTACATGGGCAGAGTTAATACTGCTGCATTCCTGTTTCCTATGTCAGTCTGCTCTGAGAGGCAGGAAAATAATATACTACAATGAACTAACCACAATATCATTAGAAGTCTGCTTTTTCATTTGAAAATTGTATTATAAAAATCTATATAATTATATATATATCTCTCTATATATATATGCATATATATATATATACACACTTCTATGTCATTTTTCCAATATGGCCTTGATTGTGTTTGGTGGCTCATTCAAAGGAAAGAGGTCTTACAAGTACTTGAACATGTTACAAGTACATTCATTTCTACCTGGTTTAGTTCATATCATCATCCAACAGCAAAAGCAGGGAAAGACAAACTATCCTGGTGCTCTGTCCATTCACAGTCAGTGGCTCAAATGGACATGTGGAGGTGACAACATGATCAAGTCTCAGGGTGAAACCTATTCAATCTTAGAACTGTCTAAAAAGTGCTGGCTGAACTTGTGAATATGTCACAGTATCCCTTTCCACCACCACACAGAAATGAGGGTAAGCCTTAGTTTTTGGGCTTGTGACAACATTCCCTCTTCTGTGAATCAGAGCTCATTGCATCACAGGCAGAGCCTTGTACATCATAGGAGAAATAATCTGTGGAAGGAATCCGGAACTGGATGAATGATATTGCTATATAATTATATAGTTAAATAATTTATTAATAATGGAATATGAAAGCAATTCCTGGCTCTTTTACTGCCTGAGTAACTTCTTTAACAAGCATTGATCACTTCATGATTGTGTTGATACTCAACAAATGATGTTAAAAGAAGTTTTTTCTTGCTAAATGCAGGAAACCTGCCAGGCCAATCAGGTATTTTTGGTTGTGGGTTTTGTTTGGGTTGTTTTTAGTTTTCCTTTTTTCCCCTCTCTCATGAATTTGCCTTAATATTAGTGCTTAATTACAGACTTTTAATGAAGAGAAGCTGTTGTCTAATTTCTGGAGTTTAGCCTATATTGCATGCTGGGACCATTTATTCTGTCATAATAATTACTCTTTCAGATGGTATTTTAATGGGAAATGATCCAACAAATGAAACGACTCCGGACTCCTTGGTTTACCAAACAAATATACCAGCACAAAGGTTTGTTT
Source organism: Platysteira castanea (assembly GCA_013397175.1). Taxonomy (NCBI): domain Eukaryota; kingdom Metazoa; phylum Chordata; class Aves; order Passeriformes; genus Platysteira; species Platysteira castanea. Next base: position 776,573 of record VYXC01009176.1, on the reverse strand, counting down.
GAATTTCCACTGTTATATATAGTGTGCCATTTCCATCATTACACCATGAAAGCAAGTCCTTGAGGAGCTAAGTCACAAAATCTCCCTTTGCCACTTCTCCTAGTCACATAGATTTTAGGAACAAGGACATTTGAGAAGGTGGTGTTATCCCTGACACCCACTTAGCTTGGGTGATAATTGTTAAAATGAAACATTATCATCTGATGATGAAACATTCTACTGGTATCCCATTTCCATCAACAGTCAGTACAGACAGGCATTGCTGCAATAAAATTAAACACAAGTGAAAAGACATGAAAACCAGCTGAATAAAAGAACTCCTCATGAAGAACTTGTCCTTTTTACTTTAATTCATATTTCCAGCTGCAGCGAAACAGAATTTACAGGTCCTTGGGTTCTGCAGCACAGAAGGAGCTAGGATTTTTTCTTGTGCCCAGATATGGTGGAGCAAAACTGCCTTACTTTGGAGTAAATATCAGATTCCATGGAACCTTCCTGCAGTTAAAAGTTGCCCATCAATTGTTCTCAAGAGTTAAGGGAGTGAAGAACAAGAAGACAGATTGGAAGAACAATAATAGTGCTTTTTAAATGAGATTTGTAACAAGGCATGGTGATACAAAAAAATTACGGAGAAAATAATGATCTTTCTTGGATTATTTTGTTGAGTTCTGAACAGTTCCTTTCATGTGAAAGAAGAACAGTGGAGCTGCAAGACTCAAGCTTAAAATCAAGTTGAAGAGTCTCAATTAAAAATAAATTAACAATTCAGCTGTATGGATATGAGCTATAAGAAAACACTTAGAAGTCCCTTGTGAGAAAATCTCTCCAAGTAGATTTATTTTACATGTTGTGTAATGAATGGATTTGACATTCCTGTTCTGTTCCTTTTGACCACGCAGTCATCAAGGACAATAGAAGGAATATTCAGCAATTGTTTCCTGAGATCACAGGGGTTTTTGGGCACTGCCTCACTAGAAGGGTTGTGCTGATCAGTGCAACATTACCAACCACCTGTTGTCAGTGGAGAGAAATGTTTATCTGTATAACTTCAGTGCAGCTGTCAAATCTGAATGTTGGTTTCTCCTATCTTGAATCATCTACCTATTATTCTAGACATAAAAAATATTTACTTTCTGAAATCCTTGGATGAAGATAAAAAATTTTCTAATCGTCAAAATGTCATTTCTCAGGTTTTAAATATGGTAAAATTCTGTGGGGACCAATGTGATGAAAAACTCACTTTTCTAAAGAGGGATTTTTTTTTCCATCTTAACTGTGAGAGATATCTACTTCTTTAATTCTAATTAATAGGCTGTAGATAATTCCAAATTCTCTCAGAAGTGTGGGAAGAAGTGTTTCTAATATTCCATGGCAGGATTGGTTCTCCCTGCCAACTGTATAAACACACATTAAGATAAGCAACATAAGGCTCCTATGCTCTGAACAGAAAAGCCTGGGGGAAGAATCATCCTCATTGCATAGACAGAAAATCAGATGCTGGGATTATCAAGTAAATTGGAAGTAATCTGAGCTGAATTAGTCTGCAATGGATGACCCAGGTCCTGATGGACTTTGGTGTCACGGCTCCGACTGACAGTAGCTGTCATTTAAGATACTAAAAATAGAGCACCATTTCTACTGGGTTACTGCCTTCCAGACCCTGTTCATAGAAGGGCACGGGGTGTTACAGACTTCCACATGTGTAAGGAGATGGAGAGAAATTTACTCTCTTAGAAGAAAAGGGACTTACAATGGGTTGGCTGCAGGTGGTGTTACAAGGAAATGCAAAAGATTTGATGTGTGTACCCAAAAAATTTTAACAATGATGGTAGATTTTTTTTCATAGCTTAATTTTCTAATTCATGTTTCACTTTCACTGTGGGGATTCCAGAAGCAAAATATTGATTACTTTGTTCAACATTTAGCCTGTGATAATTGAATCCAACCTTCTTAGATATCACTGTTGTATAATCATTACTCAGTTATATTTTCCATTAATTAATTTTAGTCAAATTCTTTCTCTATTAAGAGCTCAGTAATGCAGCTGGAGAGTGCACTAACTGACTGATGTATGTCATGAGACAGGCCCAGATAAAAGGGGCAAAGAGGTCTGGAAAAGAAGCAGACAAAGAGATTGGACAGCAAAATATCCAGGGAAAGAGGAGAATGCTCATGTTAGGCAACACTATTTTAGGGAAGACAGCAACAGAAAGAGGATTTGGATATGAGAAACTCAGTAATTTTTTATTGAAATTTCATGTCAGTAAAAACCCATAAGTATCAAAAAGATGGACAAAACCTCTCTTGGACTATTAAATGTCAGCCAGTGTCATGGTAACTCATTGGACAAACTCTACCCACAGGCGGATGAAACTTGATTATTATTAATTGTAATTGCATCAAAATACAATAATCTATCAGGTCATAATTATGTTTACATGATGGGAACACATTCCTTCATTAAAACACTTCCAGTGCTTGTGGATTTAAGCAACAACCTAATTTAGCAAGTAAAATTAGTTCATCTGGCAAATCTCAGTACTTATGAGTTTGTCTATTAGCTAGTTTCCAAGCTAAAGGATAGCCAAAGCTGTCTATTTTGTGTTTATGTTGTTATTTAATTTTATTAAAGGAATTATAGGAAGCAATTCAGACTCCTCCTCTTCAATCTCCTCTTGAAAATGACAACAGTACAAAGTGAGAACTGCCAAGAACTGTGAAACCTCTCAGTTGTACACACAGCTATTGTGTTACATCACTGCAGTAGCACAGGTTAATAAAATCATTTTAGTAACCGTTCCCATGCATTACTTGGATCAAAAAAGTCCTGTTCTTTTCACAGTGATAATGCTGAGATTTCTGAACCAACATAAGAATTACTTCTCTAGTAATAGCGTTCTCCAATAAGAAATTCAGGGCACTGGCAGAAACAATGAATCAGGAGGGAAAAAAGGCATTACCTGATAGTTTTGATCATGCTGAGCCCCATTTCAACACAGCAGTGTGCGTGGTCCTGGCGAGGTTCTGGAAGCCCCGACACACAGTAGTAACAATCCCCCAGGATCTTTATTCTGAGACAATGATGTTCCTATACACAAATATATCAAAGAGAGAGAAAATATTTGCATTATTTTTTCATAATTTTAAGTTGAAAGTAAATATGGTTGAAAAATTATTGTAAAAAAACCCCAAAACAACCAACCCCCCACCTTCTTTCTGGATATTTCTGTCTTGACATTAGTACAGTTGTGATTTATATCACTTTTGAAATAATGTACCAGTATTTGCAGCAAAAAAAGGTTTTAGTGATTTTTCTTTTTTGATAATCAGAAATGTCCTTGCTGATGGGAAGATAGGTTTCATCAGAGCTAGGTGGAACATAGGCCAAGGATTCAGAAACGCCAGCTGAGATAATGAATAACCCAATTTAGGCTATGTTCCTCCAGGACATCCTTTCCTGCCCCATTTTTATACTGGAAATAAATGAAAAACCTCTTTCCTCCCTTCCCACCTAAAGTTTCCACAGTCACACTCAAGTATTCCCAACAGCTGTAGGAACTGATCAAGTATCTGCATGGCAAGGATGTAAAAGAAGGTGGCTTGCACCAGGCTCATGCTGGGGAGGAATGGTGTTTCTTTGGCATTCAGCTAGAGACATCCTTTACTCTAAGAGCAAATAGTGAATTTAATTTCTAAAATACATACTAACAGTATCATTACCTACTGAAACAGATTATTTTGTGACTTGATGATTATTTTAGATCGTTTTCTCGTGAGCAGAAATACCTGAGTTGCTGAAACTTTTGCAGTTCCCAGCCCAGCATGTGAGACAAAGATTACCTGTAAATTTGCCCCATGTATTCTGCTGGTTGGGCCCTCACAGGAGACAATCAATGCATGGGAACAGAGAACATTACAAGTTGTGTCAAGGAAGTGTTGTTGTGATGGAGAGTCATAGAAATACTGAGTGTAGTATTAATAATCAATCAGTAAAGGCTCCAGTAACAGACCATTAACAAGAAAAAATTAAATAAGATCTAGGAGCAAATGTGAATGCTGGGTCTCCCAGGGATTGAGTATGGGTCCGGTTTAAAGTTTTGCTTAGGAAGAATGAAGCTTTGTAGTCAATGTCAGACAAGCCTTTCACAACCCTGGAGTGGCACAGGGAACCCACACACCTGTACCCAAAGGTTTTTGTGAAGTCGGCTGAAGCCTTAAGCATGCCAATGAGGGTAATATCTGCTCTGGGCACGTGGCCAAAGTAAGCTGAGTCACCCTGAAATCTCCTTAAACCACCAGTAGGAACTGACTGGTTTTGAAGCTTTGGTTTACGTCTCCAGCTAATACTGATACTGACTTTCAGAGTGCAATGCCTTGCTATCCAAATTTCACACAAAATTCCACACCAAACTCAGGCTTCTAAAATGTCAAAATTCATATGTAACTCTCCTCTTTCCTCATCCCCCTCTTCTCAGCCTCTCTTCAGACCCACACAAGACCACTGGGCATTTTTCATATGGCTTCAAATGAAATTGTACAACCTAAACCCCTCCAAAACAACATTTTTTTACACAATTTCCCCATCAATGGAAAGAATTAGAGATTTGATTTTACCACACTTTCCATCTATGTTTTTACTATAGAGTGAAACTATGAAACACAAAAGTTAATTGACAGGTACATAGGACTCAATGGCACAAATCAGTGCATGTCAAACAGTAAGTGGACTTCCTTAAGCTTCTCTCTGTGTTCCTCGTTTAGACAAAATGCAAAGAGATGAAGATATAAACCACAGATTCTAGAGTTCTTTGGCTTTTCTAAAGGTCCAATTCAATTGGTTCTTACTCTAAGTAAGTTTGCTTTTATATCTACAAAGTGATAGGATCGTGTATAATGTCATATTGGTTTGACTGATGTAGAATAAATCAAAAGGCAGCACTTTAACTGTTCAGAACCAGTGCAAATACTTTACAAATAATAATCTCATAGTAGAATAGAGGAAAAAAGAAAGGGAAAACCAGTCAGTTTCTAGAAAAGGAAGAAAGAATGGAAGAAAGGAAAGAAGAAAGATACATCTCAAGTATTATAACATTTTAGTTTTTAAATTGCATTTTTACCTTCAACATTTATTATACCTATCTGATGATATGGAAAACCCCTATTAAGTGAGAATTTCAGCACAGTTAAAGACCATAGTCCACAAGAGGACAAGACTTTTGTCTGGTTCATAATGCCTCACTTAAACTGGTTAAGTGCTGATTCCAGTTAACTCAGATGAGACTTACATCACCTTGCTGTATATCTGAAATTCAGAACAAAGCAGAAAACTTCAGAGGGATGTAATTTTCATAACAAGAATCTTAATGCATGACAAGGCCTGCTAATGAGGCCTCTGATACATGCAAATGTGAGTGCATGTGTGTAACACAAGAAATCCATTCAACTAGTCATGAACGTTTTCTTTTTCTTGTCATGTGATGTCACCTGACTCATTTGCCAAAGCTCAGGAAGCCATCTACGGAGTGCGATATCCAAACGGAGATGACTGTGTCAGGTGTCCCCATGCCAGCTAGCAGTGGAGCTTGCCACTGCAGCCCAAGGAGAGCCAGGCCATGCAGTCANTGAGGCCTCTGATACATGCAAATGTGAGTGCATGTGTGTAACACAAGAAATCCATTCAACTAGTCATGAACGTTTTCTTTTTCTTGTCATGTGATGTCACCTGACTCATTTGCCAAAGCTCAGGAAGCCATCTACGGAGTGCGATATCCAAACGGAGATGACTGTGTCAGGTGTCCCCATGCCAGCTAGCAGTGGAGCTTGCCACTGCAGCCCAAGGAGAGCCAGGCCATGCAGTCAGGGGTGTGTCCGCGGGGACACAATAACGAGGCTTTTACACTTGCTAGGTTCAGCAGAAAAGGCAAAATGGATTTAGTTTATTGACACTACATTATTTTTATACACATTTCAATACTTAAGTAAACATCGGCTTTATTTACATAACTTTGTGTGAGAAAATCTCTGACTCCAAGGTTAAAACCAGAAGGCTTATAGAAAACAAGCTTTAGCAAAAGCCCAAGGCAACACAGGGGGGCCTGGGGACAAATTCAGCTCGCAGCTAAAGCAGTTGGCTGGGCTGCAGTTCAGCTGTCTGTACCTAACCCACCATGCCTCTGTAAGACACACCCACACAGGACTAACAAACATGACATAAGATTTATGTCCTGTGGAACATTCCAGGGGTCAGGCAAGGTGTCTCCACCGGCACAAGAAGCCACAGAGAGCTTTTAAATGACTCCTGGTCTTCCTGTCTTTTTTCCCTCTTAATCAAATTATTATGACTGTTAAATGTGATCTGTATTACAGCCTGACTACATTGTTTTTACATTTTTTTATTCTTCCCTAGTTATTCCCATCATACTGATTTCAAAAGTAAACTATGGGCTTTTTATCTCTGGAAGTATTTCATCTAGAGGAAGATAATTCAACGACTCTCAGGAAGGACAGAGGGGTAATGGTATCTGCCTTTGGCAGAGGAGAACTGCCTGCTCTCATGAGATTCCCTCAGACAACTCAGTAGTTTAGTCACATCTACAATTTAGACTGGAGGCTTTGTCAGACTGGTTGTATGAGAGCATTAAGGTTAGAATCATGAATAATGTGGGCAGCCATGCTCCAGTTTTAAATCAGAGACTGAGTTTTGTAAGGGCCTGCCCACTTTTCAGTGGTATAAAATGATATTAGTAGCAATCAAGATTTTTCTCACACTGTAGAGCTCAAGCCCACTTCCTAAAGTCATCTCACTGCAATGGTATCTAAGAGTGGCAAGTTGATATTAAAGGAAAATGAATGAAAAATCTAAATATGTATGAAGAAACTGGAAAATGAGTAAATTATTTAAATCAGAGAAAATTGTCTACGGGAACTTTGATACAGGAAATATTTTTCACCACAGTGTTGAATCCTTATAATATTGTGAGGCTATTATCATCTCCTCCTTAATTTATTCTATTCCTCTTTCCTTTTTCATATGCAATTCTAGAAGTTGTCCTTGGACATATAAATGACAGCTGATATTATACAGCTGAGATATATATATCAGTATCCATCAGCCTCACACCCCTTCCAGTACTCATTCATTAACAGCATTTACTGAAGGGATCAATTAAATTCTCAGTGTGTCACAAATAGGGGCTCTTTTCTCCCCTTATTTGCAGCTTTTCATTTGCTGCAAGTGGAAGATTAAGGGGCCTGATTCTGCCAAGATCAATTTAAATCACAATTTTTGCCTGGGGATATTGAGCAGACTCAAACATCCGAATATTTTTAATAATAATTCTAGATTAATTCAGTGGCAATTGACAAGAAACCTTTTTCCAATTCACCTAAATACAGAGAAAAAGAAAATATGCAGATTTTTCATAAATAATTACCTCATGTGTGGTGAATGATTTATGTCTGAGCTTATTAAATATACCCCTAGTGACTGGAAAGGAAGCAAAGCAAATTGGCATAAGGTGGAGCTGCAGAAATGAGTTGCTCAAATATCAAGTTACTGAAAAACACAGTCATAGATTTCATTAATATTTCTTGTTTCCTTGGGCTAAATTTCTGACAAGGAGAAAAAAGTGGTTTTGTTTTATAAGCTATGCTACTTTTTCAATTCTGCCTGTGGTGAGTTAATCATTTCACCTAGTTTTGAAAGGAACTCCATAGGCTAGCAAACAGACCACAGAAAAGTCAAAATTTTTTGCAATTTTTATAATTTCAAGCTAGAAGTTTAGAACATTGGGGATGAAAAATTACTGCAACTGAACTAAAGAACAAAAAGAAGTGATACATGTTTAAGTCTTCTTTTAAAAGGCAGCTGGAGTGGGAGGAGGCAGGGACTTGGCCTTTGTGTACAATAGCTCAGTTCCTGAAACATGTGCCAAAGGTAGAGGAAACCTGGATAAACCTCATTTCTCAGCATGAATGGGGTCTAAGCCAAAGCTCTTAATCAGCAGTCTGTTTTAGGGTGGGCTGGTGAGAGAGGTCCATCCAAATTTCTTCTATGGAGCTCTGTTACTTTGGAAAAGAGAGCTGGGACCTTGAGAGAGACAGATGGAAGGGAGTTCTTATGCCTGGACATGTAGGCAAAAAGGAGGACCAGATATGGGACATAGTTACAAGGATTGTTTCTAATTTTTATACATAAAATAAAATATTTTTTTATAAAGGGAAAAAATGTGGCAGTCTTTCATTTGCCTGAACTAGAGAATACATAAATATGGCCCTATATTAAACACTTTCTACATATTTTAGCACACCATATAAAGAATGGGGTTTTTTTTTTAATAGAAAAACCTATAATGGGGTGGTTAGAATTACTCTGTGCTGCCAGAAAAAATGGGTTTGCGGTCTCTCACGCTGCAGAAGGAATTGAGGCACGTTGTTGAGTGAGTTTTATAATATATTATATCAACAGCTTTGTTCCTTGACATACTGTAGAAGAAAACTGCTATGACTGTTGTGTCTCATGAGCAATTTGCCTTGCCAGCTCATGTTAATTAGAAGATTATGCTTTAAGTGATTTCAGGGACAGAAATCCTCATGAGAAAGATTCAAGGTGTTTCTTTCCAGCTAAGGCAGGAACAATTCTGCGTGGAAATTCTGCCCTTAGGGGTTTCTAGAACTTAATTGCTTCAGGTACATGGGACACTGGCTGACAACATTAGAACATGAGCCAGCACGTGCCCAGGTGGCCGCAGTCAGGTGGGGGTCAGTCTCTTCTCCCAAGTAATGAGACAGGACAAGAGGCAGTGGCCTTAAGTTGCACCAGGGGAGAGTGGATGTTAGGTAAAATTTCTTCATCTAAAGGGCTGTCAAGCCTTGGAAAAGGCTGCACAGGAAAGTGGTTGAGTTGTCAACCCTGAAAGTATTTAAAAGACATGTGAATGTGGTGCTTAGGGACGTGGTTTTGTAGTGGCCCTGGAAATGTTAGGTAAATGGCTGAACTAGTTAATCTTAGAGGTCTTTTCCTACCTTAATTATTCTATGAATTTATTAAGGATGAAATTCTTGGAGAATTCCCAAGAATATACTTGTGAAGCCTAAATGTAATTCAAATCCCAATTTGGTCACAAAGTGGGGCTTCTTTTTGGGGGAGGTTGAATTTGCATAATTCTTAGTCTATAAATGACTGGGAAATTTTAAAACAATTTTTTTTTTTAATCTGTCATTTTCATCTGACTTTTTTTTCATAAAAAGCCTGTGTACTGTCACTTCTAAAAGTGTTTTGTGGACTGGGGCTTTATTTTACTGTTTAGGTCTTTTGATGGGCTCTTTACCATCTGAAAAACTGTAAGTGTAGGGAGAACATTGTGAACAGGGTCGTTTATTCATTATTATTAGACAATTAATTATTGACACTGGTTAGGAGGAGAAACACCTCAGAATTAAGCACTGCGAAAAGAGCATTCACTCCATCCCTTTACTATAAATTCATACGTCTTTATAATGAGCTAAATATGATATATCCATACTCATAATCCAGAAACTCTGCTTCTTGCTACAGTACCCCAAACATATATACATGAAAAAATTCACACCTGGCATATATGTTTAAACAGGGTTTTTTAGGAAATCTCTGGAACCCTGTGGCTTGGAGATCATTTCGGAACAAAGCACTGCCAGCTCAGAGCTAAAATGTGGCCTGGGACAGTAAAGTACTGCAGTGGCCTCTAAAAAAGTCTTTATCAATGAATCCAAAGAGCCTTCAACACCCTCTAGTCTTCCCTTCCTGATCCAGCTGGTACAGGTATTGCCCTGGGGATATGGGGTGATGTGTTCTTGTGGAGCCTGGCAGTCAGGTTGGTTTCCACCCCTGGAAACACCAGTCACAAGTAAGATTGGTAATACACTGTTGGAGGAATTTTTGGCAGCTTGTCTGCAACATCACAGGAGAAAATTTAACCAAGATTACAGAAAAAGATTACTTCCTTAGAAAAAAATAAAAAAACCCCCATCAATTCTTTAACAAGCTCCTTTATTTAGGGTTTTACTCTTTCATCTTTGTAGTATCTGAAAAGGAATCTAAAACCAGTGTAGATGAATTTAGAAATACGATAATTTAAATCATAGTATTGGCTGACATCTAGCACTGCAGAGAAGGCAGAGAAAAAACAAACATCAAAAATAACTATTATTTCACCAAAGCAGGACTTTTTTTAGGCTTAAGTATCTTGCTGAATGTCATCTTATTCCCCTTCTCTCCTCAAAATTTCAGCCTAAGGAAAGTATTAATATTAATTAAGTTTCTGTTTAGGCCTTTCAGTAGATGAAGTAGATATAAGGAAATGTTTTCTTCAGTTCTGTTTTATGCCAACTTATTTTTCTTCCTTTGTAAATGTCACTTTTCTCTTTAATAACTGTAAATCTTTTACAAATATCAGGGAGTGATTAGAATGGGAAGTAGATGTATATAACATATTATCACGTTTTTTCTTAGAAGAAATATTGAAATGAGTTCTAATTTTTATTCCAAATATTCTCTGCTAATGGTACAGATATTATAGATTTTTTGTTATTAAATGTATGCATTAACATATGCCATAATACTTGATGTAACCTAAGGAAGATTAAAAAAAAATCTCAGAGTTTTCATTATTTCTGTTTTTCTTAATAAAGCTTAATAAGAGAAAAAAGAAACTTAAGTCAAATTACATTTTTCAGTATACTGTGAAAATGTCTTCTTTAATATTATATGATTTATATAAAAAGTTAGAGCAGATCTAACATTCCTTTATATGGGATTATAAAGTAATACTTGTATTTTGAAGTAAATAAGGATTTAGAAGGATTTTCCTTAAAATCTGAAGAAATTGCCTCAAGCTTTCTGCAATTGACCTCTTTGTTTTGATGGTAATTCTTAGCAAACTCCTAGAGTCTGAGTAACAGCGACTATTTTAGAGTTATGATAACTCTAGTTAAGCTGATTAAGAACCAGTTAAATGATAGATCTGAAATCTAGATATGATTGTGCAATCCTCCTTAGTGGAAGATCCTTCTAGGGAGGCCTTGAAAGGACCACTTTCCAAAAGTCCTGTCGAGGATTTACAGGCAAGTAGGAAACTATTGCTGATAACATTTACAAAAGGAATAAGATCAGTAAAATGAACAATTACCATGCAGACATGGTGGTCACAACACGACAGCAGGACCATAAAAACACAAAATAATAATATTCGGTACCATAATGTTATCACTGTAAGTTCAGAAACATGACATGTGGACAGTGATCGACGAAAGTGATAATAGGAGGAATGGTGATGATCTGCCTCCACCACACTAATGGAGGTTAGCCCAGGAATACCAGGTTTTGTGTTTTAAAAGGGATTCTCAAAAACTGAAGGTGTTCCAGAAAAGTAATCCCCAAAACTGTTTGAAGGAATAAACCTTACAGAGTAAAAACCTTGCCATGACTTTGGTCTGTTTCTTTTATCAAAAGGAAACCTGAGAAGCACCTTGATCAAAGCACCCAGATGCATTCCTGGAGGAAGGCAGTGGCTACAAGACAGTTCTTTTTTCTGGGAATGATTGGTCATAGCATGAATCAATGGAAGTAATTCCAAGTCAGAAAAAATCAAATGGGAAACAAGCCATACTGAATAAACAGTGAGAGTGTTAAAGCACAGGAATATGCTACCAAGATAAACAACTAGTTACACAAGACCATCTCTTGGTCATTCAGATGAAGATCAGGAATTTTTCCAAAAGATACACCTTTGCCAGGTGTGAAAGCTTTATACAATATCAGTTGGGTATGTTGATAGGTCCGTGTAATTCACAAGTCCTTAAAATTCAGGACCAGTCAGTGTCCATTTCCAAAATTTTCCAAAGGCACAGTTTAAGTTCAATACAAGATTTAGACCATTTTATTTTATGCAGCTGGTCCCCTCCATAAGAGTGCAGCGAGGAGTCTTGGTTTCCTGTAAAGCACAGAGGGACAATTTGTCTCCTTGAGTTGGACAGAAACACCAAACTCTTTCTAGGGAACCAAGAGAAATTCCTCTCTGCTGGGCACCTCTATTGTCAGAGCATCAGACAGGTATCATGACATCCTGGTCACAGAAGTCACAAATAAGGAACACAGTCAAAATGCCTTTCTCTTTACTAAATTTTAATTATTCATGATCATATCAGTCTAATCTTTGTAGGCAAATGGGTTCAATTTATGCAGTGATTCTTCCCTGTGTCTTTCACCTTTCAGAGGATTGTTCTAGACCAGTGGATTAGTCTAATCAATGATGTGTTAAAAAGAAAAGCAAATTCCCAAACTAGGAAAGAAAATGCATGAAGTAGCCTAGAACCTTGAATTTACTGACTGGGACAGTCACTAGAGAGGTGACTGTCCTGATGATGATGTTTTGCAGGCACAGAAGTCCTTTTATCCCAAACCACAAATTTCTAGATGAGGAATTCGTGTCTGTGTAAAAGAGACTGATATATTTATTACTGTTTCTCTAAAATAAATTCACCTACATTTTTGGGATACTCCTGTGTGGCACATTCAATATTCTCCATGAAGATTTATGAGTTTAGAACTGCAACAGAAAGATTTCTGGAAGGTTTAAGTAGGAGATGTGTGACAAGCCACAGAGAAGGGGGAAATGGCCAGGCATTTAAAGAAGCAAAATTTTCAGTTCTCATAAAATAAAAAAAAAAAACAAAACAAGAAGGAAGTTGAATTCAGGATTAAGTGGCAGGTGAGGGAGAATTCACTGGATTAGACTTTTAGGTGTAAATGCCTTGTTCCTAACTCCTTTACTGGATATGGTCATTCTATACAAAATCACTAATGATTAAATATAGCTTATGGAATTATTACAAAATATGGTTAATGATCATGAACGCTAGCCAAAATTGAAATGTAAACCAAGACAATAAAGCATTTTATATACATAGTTTTTCTAAACTATTTCTGTGACATACATACATTTAATTTGGTGTAAAATATGTTTCTTCAGTTAAAGTAGCTATTTTTATCAAGCCATACAAAACCAGATATTACCCCTATAAGCTTTCTAAAAGACAGGACTGAGGTTATTCTTTCATCTGGCTTGGTTTACAATGTAGACCAGCGTTGATGAGGGTTTTTTGTTTGCAAAGCAAATATTGTAGGTTGCATTTACTAATTCGCCAGTGCCCAGGCAATGGGTTATGGCATCACTCTGTACAAGAGAAAACACATTGCTATTTAAGATAAAAATAGCTGACTCAAAAAAAAATTTGAATAATTATGGAAGTCTTCCCTTTTGTGACTTTAATGTGTAAGCTGAGAAAAAACCACAAGAGTCTTACTGATGCTGTGCAAGACATGTAGAAATATGCCATAACCCTAAACCAGAAATGTGTAAAACTCAGTGAGGGATGTAAATCTGTACATCAGACTGAGTGACTTTGTGTTCCCTTTATAGTGAAGAGATACCATGATCCATGATACTCAGAGTGCAATTAGCATTTTCCCGTAGTAGGTACCTATATTTGGCTGGATAAATTATAAGACAAACTCCATTAAATGTACTTCATTGCCTCCACTTAGAAGCCTTATTAGTCAGCTCAGATATTGACATGTAAAGATAGTCATATTAAATTAAATTTTGACCAAGGAAACATGAGAAAAAAAATGCAAGCCTAGAAAAACTGAGCATGTGTTCTGCTTGTATTTTTATGTTTCACTTTTTTTCTGATCAGTGTTAATTAACTAACAACTAATTTTCCTGAGGTAATAATTTCCTCTGCTATGTTTAATTAATTTCATTGTTGAGTTTGATAAAATCCAGCCTGAAGACTGTAAACCCTGCTAGTAACTAACAATGACTGTGGGAATTGATTAGATGACCTTAAATGAATAGGTCTTTTAACCTTCCTCATTTTGCAGAAGTAAAGAGAAAATAAAGCTATGATCTCTTAAAAAAAAAAAAAAAAAATTTCCAGCACCGACCAGAAGTATGAAGCTTCCTTATGACCAGACGTATGAAGCTTCCGTAGAAAATGTTGTAGGTGATCTGTTTTCCTACAATTCTCTGTCCAGGATTACAGAAGCCCAAAGTTCTGATGACAACCTCAGTTTTCACTTGCTATCAGAACTCATCACCTTTCATAAAACTTTTTCAGTGTCTTCCAACCTCAGTGGCTATATACAATACCTGTGGGGAAAATCTGGATATATATTGTTCAAAGTGATCAGAGGGTATTTCCCAAAGGTCCAAAACACAGAATTGAATTTTTTGTTTTTGCAAATAACCTGTGTGTAACTCACATGTGCTAGTCGATCAAATCTGGCAAACAGCTCATTCAGCATTCGGACCAGCTCCTGGGCTGACAGAGTTGTGGAGAGGTTGGTGAACCCTTTAACATCTGCAAAAAGAATGCTAAAAAAAGAAAGCATATTAATATTTCAGTCTATTTCCTTTAATTACTGAGTGTCCTAAGTAACTTTCTAGCATTTTACTAGTGGAAGGGGCATTTTGCTACCTTTGAAGTCATACTACCTTTGCTCTAGACTTCTGTACATTCTGGAGTACTGAATATAATTGCTGAAGGGAATAAAATAATACTGCTAAGGGTGAGAAAAAGTTTTGCCAAAAACGAAAGTCATGCAGTTCTAGATTTTCAAATCACATAGACCCAAATCCTAAGACTACAGACAGATTTGTGACAGTCTTAAAATATATACCAGGCCAGTTTTATTGCATCTACTTCTAGGCGTTTGACAGAAGTACCTGAATTAGAACTACAGTGCTCCCATTTTAAGGTATGAATCTTTAATTGGACAATTCCTTTTTCATTCTACTGACTTTACAGGGAGCCCTGTGTGCCCATACTTTGAACTTAGGTGTATCAACTTGTGTGCCTGAAGTTGTGTCATGATCTCCATTAACAAACTACTTGCAAACAGACCTCTAACCTGTGTTTGAACATCCAGATATTTCTCTAGCCTTTTGGCTGGTCACTGTGCCTAAAATGACCACATGTGAGAAACAGAGAAACATAAACACACACAAAGTCTCTGGTGTGCAAGATACCACCCAGACCAAAGCAAATACTAGCTCAGTACTTATTAGATGCAGAAAGTATTGGCTACTTCATAGTGATGTTCAAAAAGACACATATTCTGGCACAAAGCTTATTAGCACTTGAAAGTCAGCTAATAACTAGTGTTACAATCTGAGTAGCAGAAGATTTTGCTTCACTTTAGGTGATGACTTGTGTTGAACAAGATCCCAATTTGACAACGTCTGAGAATTACTGATGTAACCAATAGTAAATAGAGTAATGATCATGTTGTCTACTGATAATACAACTCATCTTCAAATATATGGACTACTAAAGGTTTGGGTGAGGATTAAACAAGGTGCTCACAAACTCAGTAAGATTTTTATCAGTGAGAAAAAATAAAGGGTAAAGTACCAAGCTACTTGAAGAGGAATGAATAGTAATAATAGACTAAATTTATGAAGATTAAGATTTTTAAACTACTGATTTCTAAACTTTTAATAATCAAACCAACAAAAAATTCTAACTGGATATTAATTTTAAGGATACATATAGCATTAGTTTAGGTAGTGTTCAGTACTCAACATTTAGGGAAAAAAATAAGGTGAAACTTAGTTTTGAAAAGATCCAGTTTCTGGAAGCATACATAGAAGCCAACCAGTATCTATACTTTAAAGCATGCAGAATCTTAATTTCAAATCTCTTTCAAGCATAAAATATGTTCAATTTCTCACACTGACTACAACCCTTTTCCATTAAAACAAAAGGGCCATCTTCTCCGTGTTTTGATTCTTCTACAGCAACACTTACTCTGAGTATGAAAAAGGTTAATGGAAGAGATTTTAATTTAGTACAACCCAAACCTTTATGAGGATCCTTGCTACTTTCAACCAGATTTAATAAAATAATATATCTGAGATACTGCATGTCCACAGAAGCAGCAGATAATCAATTTAGTCTTCTGCAGAAGTGCAAATTATTTTTATTGAACTTGTCCAGACAAAGTTATATTTTGGTTTCATTGAAAGGCAAAGTACATGCTTTCCTAGCAAACTATCTACTATCATATCCAAGGATGCTTATTTTTCACTTCCTTCAATGGTGATTTCAGTGATGGTCACTCAGTATTTTGCCCTTGTGTTTTTGGGACAGATATATGGAAAATACTATCGGCATTTCTGTTTTTCAGGAACCGCAATAAAATCAAGATTATGTGATGTCATGGAGTGTAATTTGATCATTCTGGTGTAAGTGTACAATTAGGACTAATTACCTTGAGTAGCAGCTCATAGGATAATTATCACCCTTCTGATAACTAACTTCAGGAAAGACAAAATTTAGAGAGAACAATAAAGAAATGAAATGGGATTAAGAAAATTATAAAAAGACTGATTAAATGGAAATGGCTGCTAAGCGGAGGAACCATATACCAGGTCACCATCTTTGAGAGCATCTTACAAGTCTCCATCTCATTCTCCAGTGTGTGGGGTGAACCAGCAGGTTGTGGCAGAATATATGTTCACATGTAGGCAGGGCTCCCCTTCCTGTGCAATCCTGACCACTTAATTAAGTGAAAAAAAGACACAATTGGTCTGGGCTGATTGTTTAGTTCAAGTGGGTCTTGCCATTGCAGTGGCATCCAGCCATTTTGATGAGTACCAAGGCACCAAAATGCTTCTCTGCTCAAAGATTAA
Source organism: Platysteira castanea (assembly GCA_013397175.1). Lineage (NCBI taxonomy): Eukaryota > Metazoa > Chordata > Aves > Passeriformes > Platysteira > Platysteira castanea. The sequence goes on along the minus strand of VYXC01009176.1, from coordinate 759,840 downwards.
ACAAGGGTTCACTCATTTTCTAATTTATGAATGAATAAAGCAACAGAAGGTAAACCCTCAAACAAGAGTCATTTAGCAGCATCTGAGACCTTAAACACTACAGAGAGGCTACACTACCCACCTGACATTCTCATAACGGTGTATGTAGATCTTATGGAACTGGTGCTGCAAATGTTCATCTTCTACATTGGTCATATCATTTATCATTTCCAGGACTACAAACCGTGGTAACACAGAGAGTACCAGCCGTTCCTAAAATAAAGATGAAACCAAAGTGTCAGTATCAATCTGAACTGGTATTTCACAATGCCCTCTTTAAAGATCTGGATAATTGGTTACTTAAGATGTGACTTTCCTCTTTAAAAAATCTAGTCTAGACAATTTGTGATAATTCGCCTTTTCAAACTGAGTCCAGAGTTCATCATGCCTCTGGTTTAGGTAAGGAAGAATAAAATGAGCTCGCGTGAAGCCATTCAAACTGGCCCTCTCGACTAGGAAGACTGGAGAACATATTCAACACTTCTAATTAGTTTTGTCTGTGTTTCAAGAACAGTCAGGAAGAGTAAACATTTGAGACATGTTTATATACATACACATGCTTATTTATAATGTAAATCTTTAATGGATATTAGTAGATCATCCATGTATATTAGTTTATTATTAGTGTGCAGTGTATATTAGTGCTCATATATTTCTAGTATTAGTGTATAAGGAGATATATACATATACACACAAGTGCTGTTTCCAGCCCTGTCATAATATAATTAACCACAGAATTTTCACAGAATTTCACCAAATATTCTGAGTTGGAAGGGACCCACAAGGATCACTGAGTCCAGCTCTTAAATGACTGGCCCATTTGGGGATTGAACCTGCAATCATGGCTATTAGCACCATGCTCTAATTAACCACAACTAAGTACAGCCAGGCAAGCCCTCGAAAAGTAATCAAATTCTTTCATGAAAGCCCTAGATCATCCCCTGAGGGATTTTAGAATGTCCCTTCTTCAGTGGCTCATCAGTTTAACGGCTTTGACAGATTTTGCAAGTATCCTACCCAAATCTGTTTCTATGCAAATTAAACCTTCTTTTTATCCTTTCAAATTGGGCATGGATAATTATTGATTGCTGCTTTCTCTGTAATAATCTTTC
>VYXC01009176.1:712813-758638 GCA_013397175.1 Platysteira castanea | reverse complement strand
TTTTTTTTTTTTGATTAGAAAGCTCTGTCCAGTATTGGAATATATCACTCCCAATCATTCTGAAGCAAAGCTACAATTTTTCGCTTTTCTTTTGCTTTACAGGATTGCAAATACTGAAATATTCTCAAACTAAAGAAGAGAATGCTAGTTATGTAAGCTACTTATCACCAAATTTCAGACAATATTTTGGGGAATGGGACATACCGAGGGAAAACCAGATGTGAACTTCAAAATCAGGCATAAACATGGACTGTAGAGCACACAGATGAGTAAAGTCCTCTCCTCTCCTCTCCTCTCCTCTCCTCTCCTCTCCTCTCCTCTCCTCTCCTCTCCTCTCCTCTCCTCTCCTCTCCTCTCCTCTCCTCTCCTCTCCTCTCCTCTCCTCTCCTCCTGCCTTTTCTGTCAAAGAAACTGATGTTGAATTTGTTTTGAGGCAATTTGATATTAGGAGGATATAAAATAATCTCATATTGTACACGCTGTGGGTTATGTCCCCTCTTAAGGGTGAAAATTTGTTGAGAGAGAACAAGAAAAACCAAAGGGAGATGATAGGTGGAATAAGAGAGACATGTAATACAATTATGAAAATAATGATTTTTATGCCAGCAGGATTCAATGTTGTGGATGAAATGCAGCCATAGATGAAAAATCTGAATAAACGAAGGAATCCCTCCCATAGCTTTCATAGAAGGTGATATCATTACTAACTTACAACTTTCACAGTGTAGATCATGAAGAATTATCATTCTGAGCAGTCTTAGTCAGTAGTTAGTACACAATCCTCAGCTCCGATGGAAACACGTTGTGGATAAACACCTCCATTTGTCTAGATGGCAGCCCCAGCTGAGCTGAACTGTGTGTTTGTGTAAGAGGGGAGAACACGCTGCCAGCAGCTGCACTGGAGCACAGGAGTGCTTCAGCACTGGAGCACAGGAGTGTTTCACCTCTGGAGCACAGGAGTGTTTCACCTCTGGAGCACAGGAATGTTTCACCACTGGAGCACAGGAGTGCTTCAGCACTGGAGCACAGGAATGTTTCACCACTGGAGCACAGGAGTGCTTCACCTCTGGAGCACAGGAGTGTTTCACCTCTGGAGCACAGGAGTGTTTCACTTCTGGAGCACAGGAGTGTTTCACCTCTGGAGCACAGGAGTGTTTCACCTCTGGAGCACAGGAGTGTTTCACCTCTGGAGCACACTTGTTACACTCTGGGAAGGTGGCTTTCTCCTGTGCTTCTTCCTGCATAGCATGCTGACAGAAGATGAGAGAACTGAGACTCTCCTAATATTTAATCCACCTATTCTACAAACCTTTACTAAATCAAGACCTGCCTTTGTGAGGAAGAGACAAAAAAGATGCAAGTGATGGCTGATATAGAGCAGACTGTGAGCTATAATGCAGTGAGATCATCCTTTATTCTGGGAAACAGCCAAGCTCAGACTTTCTGTTTCCCCATACAGGGTGGTTCTAATATTAGCACATCTGCTTTGTCTTGACTTTCTTCCACCCTTTCCACCTGGGAATTCTGCTATCCTTCATTCTTCTAAGGTGTAAACACTGGATGTTATGCTTGTGATAGCAAGAAGCAAACCAGTCCCTCAGGAGGTCCTTTATACTTTTGGAAACACAGGTTTTCACAGGAACGTCTAGTCCTCAGGTAGCTTCACTCACAGACAAATGTCCCATGGCTTCTTAAGATGGCATGTTTGCAAAGAGCTGCTGATTGATAGTCTAGGAACCAGAAATATTTTAACATTTTGTGTCCTTAAGCCTCCTATAACTGAAGGCACTTAGGCTGTATATCCTCTTATTTCTTCACCATTAAGATACATAGCTCGATATAACCAAAAAATAAATCCACCTTCTGAACAAATCAGATCAGTATTTCAGGAAGTTGTGTGATTAAAGTGTTAAATGACTTCTTGTGAAGATACACTTATAATACTACTAAATTTTTTCACTATAAAAAGAAATATGTTTTTTCCTACCTAATCCATGTAAGATGACAAATTGGAATACAAATTTTAAAAAAAAAGATATTAAAAAAAGAAAGTAAACAGATATTCTGGTTGTTATTGAGCTGCTTATGAAATCTATTGATAAGAGAATATTAAAAAAAAGGTCAGTTATTTCATACATATATGGCTTAAATAGAGAGTGTACTTTTTTTTCCCCAGTAGGAAAATCTCTCATCCCTTATTTGCATTCACCTAAGGGGGTATTTAGCAATGCCTCTAGCAAGTTTATTTAAAATAAAACATAGCTGACTTGGCACATGTTCACTAAGCCAAGAAAAATGTGCCTAGCACATTTGATATCTTAACCTTCATGCTACTCATTAAGGTAAGTTAAACGTTCTTGTCTGCACGTAATATCTGGCAACGACCCATAAAACTGAGGTTAATTAGTTTGCCTCTGTAGCAGCCCTCCTCCATTAATACTGACGTGTGTGATGAGCCTTTGTTGGAATCACAACTGAAGGTTCATATACAGCTCATGCCACTACTCAGTATGACGTATGTTGTGCTAAGGAGGAGCACTGCAAGAAAAACAGCGTTTAAGTGTGTATGTGTGTGTCTGTATATATTTTTATGGGGCACTTCAGCTACCATCGATTCTCTGGTACTGAAACATTCTAAGGACAGAAAATTTTTCCCTCTGTGGGCATCAGCTGTCCCTTGCTATGCCAAACTGCTCTTACATCATACCACACTGACAAATTGATGGGGATGCTGAACCGGGCTCCTTCCCCAAATTGGGAACTGAGAGGTGGGCTCTAGTGTGGATCACTTCCATTCTTTCTCTTCCTACAGCTTTTGCTAGTGTTCTCTGGACCAAGATATGTCCTTTTTCTGAGGCCTTTCACATCATTTTTCTTCAATCCAGCAGTTAAGAAAGATTTTCAGGTATTCAAAAATGAGTGTCAGGTCACTGTTTCCTTGATATAAAGATCTTTCCCACATAACTCCCCTTTAAGCTAATTGAATATTATTGCTCCTATTTCACAGATTTAGATACTGTGGCACAGAACAACACCACAAATGTGTGGAGGTAATCTAGAAAAGAGCAGTAGCTCATGCCAGAGAAAGAAAAATTGCCGTTTTTTCACAGTCCTCTGTACCTTACTATTTGCATGCTTAAAGAGTCCTCACATTTCTAGTCAGTTTCTCTTGGAAGGCATTTTCAGAGCTGGAGGGAAATACATGAGAAAAAAATTCCTTTCCTTCCAGAGAAAGGCCTAATAAAGAAGTGTCATGAACTCTAGGGTGAAGGAAACTCTACTACCCAGCTCTGTTGAAAGCTTGCTGGTTGAACAGTGACGGGCTAAGTGGAGACAGTTCAAAGGTAAGCAGCAACAGCAGTAAATGGTTTGAAAAGGAACAGAGATACATTTGTTCAAGAGAAAAAAACATAGAAGAAAGAAAATAGCAACAAAGGAATGCCAGAAAAGAGCTGCTGAACTATTCTTGTAATAACCATTCATGACATGAATCAGCCCTAGCCTTTAAGACGGAGCAGTCGGAGTTTAGAGTAAATAAATAAAAAAAGTACCTTTAACCCAAAGAATAACCATGGTAAAGAAAAAAGACCAGTAGAAATCACTAAATATAACAAATTTATGGTATAATTCAGGTCTGCATTCAGACACCTGAGTTTTGTGACTACAATGTAGTTATGCCCAAACTTCCACTGCATCCAGTGAATCTGGAGAGATACTCAACAGGTCAGATGTAAATGACTCCTTTGTTGTCACTATGGGCCTCTCTGGGTTCTGTTGCCTGTATTGACTAGATCTCAGTCAATGGTAGTAGGAGCCCATAGATGCAAAGAGTGTGTAGTCACCTAGTTTAGGAGGTGTTTAAATATGGAGCTGACTCCTACCCAATCTACTCCTTCAGGAAAATTTAGCAACAGTGAAACAAATCCTGCAATGATAAGCAAATTAACTTCATGAGTCACACACATCTATTTAAAGTCCCAAGACTGTAATTTAACATTGATACTGCCTCTAAGGCCCATTTACTGTTTTATGCATCTGCAATAGTCATTCTTTGTTGGACAACTTCGCTGTGGTCTGCACACACCGATCCCTTGGGTCACTTGTACTGAAATCAGGGGGTTCCAGTGCTTACAACTACACAAACATAGCTAGGCACACTCGCAGAGAAGTGGGACATGTCCCTGATGAATAAATAATGACCTTTGCAGCAGTTTTTGAGAAGAGTCAATTAACCGGTGCACAAGGTCTCAGTCTTGTGAATAAAAACTGGAGACCTTTCCACTTGGACTGATCAAAGAAAAAAAAGATATAACAAGCACAAAACATCAACAAGCAATTTGGGATCTGGAGAAGATTGCTAAGAGGAGGATCAAACTCCCCAAGGTTTCCCTGTAGGTCATGTGAGGGCATCAACTCTGCAGGGTTGGCTGTCTGCATAAGCTCCCTGCACCAGCTCCACTTAGATGGTATAAATTTTCCTTTTTTACACATTATCTTTATAGGGGATGGCTTTGCCAAGGCATGAAAAGCCCCTCTTGACTGACGTGTCAGGTTTTGCTCTTCCTCCTCTACCAGTACCACCAAATGGGGAAATCTACATAGATGTCATGGGATTAAGCCTTCAGATTTGGAATCATGTTGCCTATGGCTGTTCCCAAGACGCTTGTGTAAAACTGGAGTGGGTATACCCCAGAAATGTTTAACGATAGATGCTCTAGAGAAACTGTTTCACATTTTTCATCTTGATTTTTAAGAATCATTTTTCCAGAACCATCAAGCTCGTCTTTAACAACATTTCCAATTAATATCAGAGAGGTTTTATTGTCTTAAACACTGAACCTAATGGGATGTGAAAAGGGCTATTCAGAGCAGGAGTAGTTTTAGTCTTTCTGGAGCACAAGCTTTTATTATATTTAAGGGAAGTAGTTAAAAATGGTATTGTTTTCTACTGAAAATCTGACAGTGTTCAGGATAGATGTAATTATTGTAGATGCCACTCCAGAAAATGGAAATTAGCACCTCTCATTATGATGAACTGCTCTGAAGAGAAATTCCTTTGTGCTTACTTAGTGTACAATGGACAGTCTATTTGCAGCTGTTCTTTCTTGTGTGTCATCGAGACAATGGGAGTTAATTAAAAAATATTGAAGGAACTGCAGTACCTAATTCTTTCAGACTTGTGAGGTTATGAGGCTGCCTCTTATCTTTTACTACTTACTGCTGCAATGTGTGATAGGAGCTGTATCAGCTTTGTTTTATTTTAATTCAGTCAATTACTATTCCAAATCATCCCATCCTTCGCTGTATGTTCCATTTAGGCATCTGCTGTTTTCAAAGAGAAACAAGGCCAGATCACACAGGAGGTCTTGGAGTCTCCTTTTGTTTAGCTTTTGTCTATGAAACATAGCTAGAGTCTCAACCAAACTGATAACCCGGTATTTGAGAGTCATGACCCTTATAACAGTGTCTAATCAATTATTAACTGAGAAGTGTTGCAAAGTTTGTGGCAATGAAAGAAGGAAAATTCTTTTTTCCACTCATTTCTTGTAGGAAGGACGTGTTATCCAGTTGTTTCCTCAAAGCTGTTGTCCAGAACAACATAAAAAAATATACGTAGCACATGCTGAAGGGAAGAACTGCGAGGTACTGCTGGTCCTTTGTTTTGGCTGGATGGTGAATGATTTGATAGTTCAGGTACCTGAAGCCACATTACGAAATCCTGGCAGGGCTTGATGATTAACAGTCTACTGCCAGGTGTAAAAGAGGGTGTCTTTTTTATTATCCAGTTGGCTGTGTAGGGAGACCACAGTCTTAGTGCCTGCTCACCCTGCAGCTCCCGAGATGTAGCAGGATGATTCCAGGGCTGCCAGTTTGTGGTTTTATGCCTTCCCAGTATCACTTTGGCTTCATAAACGTTTAGCTCATCCTGTAGCATTCTGGGAAGTCATGCAACAACCCACCCTGTCATTTTTTTTGGCATGATGCCTGTTACTGCTGCTGCATGTATATTTAATTAAAAAAAATTATTCCTCTACAAAATATTTACAAAAATATTTATAAAATTAATTTTAGAAGTAACACAGTTGATCATGAAGTTGACTGCAGGCAGTGATTACACTATGGCACAGGTACAATGAATCAGCTTGTCATAAGTCCACATAAGCACCACTAACTTGCACAGGAGTGGGTGGGAGCACATCATGAAACAGTCTCCTGACAGTGCTTTGTTTGAGTTGTCTTTTAACTTAGGCAGTAGGAACGACAAGTCTCAAATTAAGTGCTCTTAAATTGTCTGTATTGAGTACATGCAATTGTTAATAATTCCAGATCCTCTGAATCCATACATATGACTTTTTATCTCCTGAATGAAGAGCATGTTAGGTTTAAATTTCATTGTGAAACCCAAACTTGTTAGAAAGATGAGTGGTGAAAAGCAGGAGTTACAAAACAATTTGTATTACCACCCTGTCTTGTAGATGTGAACGTTAACCATAGAATCACAGAACGGTTTGGGCTGGAAGGGATGTTCAAGATCAGTCAGTTACCACCTCCCTGCCATGGGCAAGAAAACCTTCCGCTAGACCAGGTTGATCAAAGTCCCATCCAAACTGGCCTTAAGCATTTCCAGGCATGGGGCAGCCACAGCTTCTGTGGGGAACCTGTTCCCATGCACTATCACCCTCATAGTCAGGATTTTCTTCCTAATATGTAATCTCAACCCGCTCTCTTTCAGTTTGAAGCCATTGCCCATTGTCCTACCACTCCATGCCCTTGTCAAAAGTCCCTCTCCATCTCTCCTGTAGCCCTTTTAGGTACTGGAAGGTTCCATAAGGTTTCCCTGGAGGCTTCTCTACCCCAGACTGAACAATTCCAACTCTTTCTGCCAGTCTTCATAGGAGAGGTGCCCCAGCTCTCTGATCATCTTCATGGCTCTCCTCTAGACTTGCTCCAACAGATCCATGTCCTACTTATGTTGGGGATCCCTGAGCTGGACAAGCAATACTCTCCAGCCCCACAGTAATCCTTTAGACTTGTCTAATAATGGAAAGCCATATTTTATAGTTTTGTAATTTTGTTTCTTCCAAATAGCGTGATGATTTTTTTGTTAGTTATTCTTCATTAAACAATAGTAGAGAAGAAAAATATGCAGAAGAAAAAAATTTATATGGAAATAAGACACATATTATGACAAAAAGCTTTGTACTGTCTTCTGGTGTATTGGCTTCCATAAATTTCAGTTAGTTTGCAAGGAAAGCAGGAGTCAGAGCTAAAGAACAGGAGAAAGATAGAGACAACTACTGGGAACTGATTCCATAACAGCATAATCTTAAGCTTTTCCTTGTTTTAATGGAATAGAAAATGAGCAAAAACCGGCTCCTACAATTCAAATTTGTTCTAAAATATCAGAATGGCATCATCTGACTTTAATGCTTACTGTGCTATGTTTCTCTGGAACAGCTTTGACTTATCTGCTGTTAAATCTCCATTTAATTCTTCTGCACTGTTTCTATTTTTTATTGATTTAGATATCTTTTTTTCCCCTTTTGTTACATTTTCTTGGGCTGTTTTGAAAATTGCTAGACAACTTCAGTAAAATAAACATTTCTCAAGAGTACTCGTTATGGCAGCTAATGAGATGGAAATTATCAGAAAGAAAGCTTTCATGCCTTGTATTGTTCATCTTTATATTACTAAATCACTGCAGAACACCAAGATGAATAAGAGCTACAAGGTAATTTATTTTGGTCAAAACAAGGGATATACTTTGTCAGAGAATATCAAGCCTCAAGTACTAAACAGCACAAGCAGGATAAAACTACCTTTCAGTAGATAGGAGCAATAGTTCTGAAAATCAAACTCCTCTGAATAGGCTTGTAGATGGGCACTTGGGTACTGATAGTGTGAAAGACAATTAGTTTTTTATAAATTTTAATCCAAATATTTTATCTTACCTTAAATTATTTCAGTAATGGGATCAGTAACTTGACTCTCTCTATCTTGGAATTGGTACTGCTTATGGTCAGATGATTTTAAACCATTATCTGGACAACAGAGTCTCTCTATTAATTGAGCATCTTGTAAGGACATTAATTTTAAGAGTCTTCCTACAGTCCTTTTAGGGCACTAGGGAAAACTCCTTAGTACCCTAAGAGTTCTGATCCTGAACTAGAAAGAAAGATGACCTTAAAATTAGTAAGTGTATTCAGAGCAGAGGCACTAACTTGATGAATTTGGAGCTTGGAGTTGTTTACTAAGCAGAGATGACTGCATGGCAGCCCAGCTGGAAGAAGTGTCTCATCACTGTAAGGGGCTCAGACTGTTTCATTCCCCTTACTCATTCCATCTCTGTCCACTTCTCTGACACGTCAGCAAGGGTCACTAGTCAATGGCAGCTCTGAAAAAGGCTTTTTCTTTTTAGATACATCTCTCTAGCAAAGAGCTGAGAACGCAGGAGACACGGGCCACCAAAATCCCATCAGTCTCATTCACTACTGACCAGCATGACAGCTGAACAACCCAGTTTAGAGATCAAAGTACCACATAAGAGTTTTATCTTTAGTCAATCCAAAATCCGTCTACTAGGAAGGAGGTTTCCTTCTCACTAATTTCTTCTAGGGGAAGCTCCCATGCCTGAAGAGTTGACACTCTAGGATTTTTGCCCTATATTAATTACAGTTCAGGGTCTGACTCCCACGTCTCTGGCACTGGCTGTAAATCTTATTATTCTGTTCAAGTCCATGTGATCACTCCAGATTTTCAAGGAATAAAAGAGAAAGCAGTAGATAATTCTTATCTTGGTTTTACCTTAGACTTGTATTTGAAAGCAAAATGTGGGGGTTATGCTTTGATGACAAGAAACAAACACCAGCAGTGAATGTGAAGGCACAATATCTAAAATCTGACTTTACAATGTTTGGGTTAAGTAATGGGGTGTTTTGAGACAAGATGTAGTAAATGTACATACTGGTATCTACAAAATCATAAGTGCATGTAAATATTACTTTCCCCTAAAAATTAAGAAGAAAAGTCTGTTATTGGACTTAGAAAACAGGTCACATACTAAACAGAATATGGAAATGGATTGTGAAGAACAATATAAACTTTTCACATTCCTTCATTTGTTAGATTGACCAGTAAGTTACACTTAGAATTTGATCCTCTAAGTGCTGATGGAGAAAGATCAAGAAGAACTTTCTGTGGGGACCATGGTTCCTTAGAGAAAGATACTAATATGAAAGAAAGTCTGGATAAATGTGAAACTTTTCTTAGAATCTCAGAGCCAACAAATTGGTTTCTATCAAGAGGAAAAAAATACTAAAATGTAATATCTAACCAGGTGTTTACACAGATTTTTTTAAATTGTGAGTTTATTATTTGCTCTTTAGAAATAAAACCTCAGTTATTGTGATCAGAATTTTTAAATATGGAGCACTTTAAATCATTTTTATAAAATAAGAGCATGTGCTGTCTAAAATTAAGATTATTCTTTTATTTTTTAAACTAAATCTGAACTTTATCCTCATACCAATTTAGAGGNTGCCAACAGCAGATTGTTCTGAAGTCTAAGGGCTGTCTTCCCATTTTACAGTCCTGATACCCATACTAGAAAGAAAGAATGTGTGATCATACCTAGAAAACAAAATTATCCTCTTCTCACCTGGACAAATGGTTCTTTCAGGTGGTGAGCTCTAATCCTTTATGCAAATCAAATGAAACGACATCCAAACTGTTTTGACTTTCAAGATGAGCTTTAATTGGATTTGTGGAATGCCCTATGAGAAAGAGATTACCTGGAAAGTAGGTGTTCACTTTGCCAGTAGCAAGACTTGCAGGGAGGAGTTGTCTGTAGGGTATTCTCTTAGGGGACTCTTCTCTTTACAACATTTAATGTAGAAAAGTTTTTCTTCTTGCTCCGCAGTGATCTGACCAAACCCATAATTAAAACTTGCAGATGCCCATCTTGTCCCACCTTGATGGGAAGCCCAGTGGATCAGGTTTGATACCAGCCTGGACCTTCTGGACTGGGTCGTCCTTGCAAGACTGGAGGCAGGCAGTGCTGGTTCCCCACCAACTCTCCTGTCCCCAGCCTTCAGCTCCATTTCCTCTGCCAGTGTGCTAGATGCCCAAGAATATTTTCATAAGGATTAAGGAAGATATTAAGAAGGGGATTTATTTCCACATAAGAGGACCTTCTCTTCGTGGAACTTGAGATTTTTTCTGCAGAGAAAGGGATCTGCTTGCTGAGGACTGTCTTGGACAGGGATTCAAACAATACAAATAAAAAGACTAATGTGTTGTGGCTTTAGTAATCTCTAGCATTAGGTAATTGCACTGACACTGCACAAATTTAGTGTTCAAATAGAATAAGTTTCCCTATTTGGCTTGTCAGGACATAAAACCTGGAGGATTTGTTTCTGATTTGAGTTTACTCCCTCCCAATAGTTTATCACAGTAGGAGCAGAGCAGCCTTGCTGGTGAGCTCTGCACAAGAGGTAGAGAGTTTTCATGAATGCATAACCTGTTACACTGAGAACAAGAATGAACATCTCTCTGGAGGATGAATGTAAAAATCAAACAGATAGGGACTGTTTCCTCCTCTGATCTCAAACAGCTTCTTCACAAAATGTTATTAGGTTCTCTAAATCTACTAGAAATAATGCAAATAAAATGTTTCAGAGAGGCTATATATTGGGTTTTTCTGAACATTAGTCCAAACTCCACGTTATTCATGTTAGTAAGATACATTTTAACAATTTTGCTTAGTTTGAAAGCAGCCTCCTATCCATATTTTCCTATTTCTTTGTCCAGGCTTCATTAGTCTCATTGGTCTAGAGCAGCCTTGGATAGAGAGTTGAAGTGTGGCCATGACACAAGAGAAGTTTCCAATTATGACTAAATGCCTTTTCTATGAAAATCTGTCCTGCAGTGTAGTGATCTTATTACAAGAGAAGGGGTAAGGGTTGGACTGATTTTTATAGTCTTCTAGCTGCAATAACTTTAGCTATTTAACTTCTGTGATTTTCCTTGTCTAGTCATTTTAAGACTCATTTTTAGCTTCAGTTAGTCAAATATTACTGCACAATTTTTATTGCACAACAATATTCCTGACTTCCCTACACAATAATTGTTTTCAGATATGTTTAACTTGATATATGTATGTGTGGTACAGGAAAAGGCAGCATGACAAAATTATCTGGGAGATTCTTTATAATTAAATTGTAGTATTTCAGGGTTCAAAATGTTAAAATAATTTCAAGTAAAGATTGGAGAAAGAGCAGGTTAGGACACCTGACGTATATATTGAATGCAATTCTTTATAAAGTCATAATTTCAATATGTGTCTGGATTTAATACGTCATTCTATTTAAAACTTAGGGATTTTGTATCCTGAGAAATAGAAATGAAAAAGAAATTTAGTTCAGGTTTCTGCTCTTCATTAAGGCAATTTCACAGCATTTTCACAATGAGGGAAATTACATACTCATTGGTTTTGAAGGGTTTTCAGTAGCTAATTAAGAAAGTGAGTCAGACTATCTATTTTCATTGCCCAGATATGATGAAAGCAGAATTACCTGCTGTGTCCTCACAACAAAATCAAGGTAAAAACAAAGACAGTGTCTTTGAAGTGGTCATTACCAAAGTATAGCACTGGCTGTCAACAACTTTGAAACACATAGATATAAAATGAAAGTATTAAAGCAAAATTTCAAACAGGTAGTGGAAAGTTATGATCCTATTGGAATAAAAGAGATTTATGAAAACAGAGAGCCTCATGTTTGTTTTTTATTTATAATTGCAATGTTTTGAAAACAAAATCAGAGGACATTTTGTGGTGGCCATATTTGGTTGGTTGATATAAATACATCTCTTAAGAACAGGCCACTAACTACAATTAATTAGAAAGAATTTAAATTCATTATTTTATCAATAACTACTAAACTGAATCTGTTTTTACAATACATTTGTCTGTGCTGCCTCTTGCAGCTTGCTTCTCTGATATTTTCATCTTTTGATGATAAAGTCTTTCTGGTATTCATCAACAATGGAGTCTCCTTTAACTATGTCAAGGTCTGAAGTGTTTTGGATTTTCACAAAAGTTCTAATTTTTTAATGAAAATTGGGAAATAAGTAGACACAGATGTTCCCTCAGTTTCACAGGGTGCTGGGATTTCCAAATGATGTCACACAGATAATACCATACAGGAAAGTGCATAAACATCATTAGCAATGACTGCAGGAGTAATTCTCCTTTGTAGCCACACTACTGTTCATTTTCATAATAGAGTAATTAGAATTAGGAAATTCATTGTAATTGAAAATGCTAATATGTACTTTTAACTACCCCAGGTGCTTAAAATCAAAAGGATAACAATAGAAAAAGATCAGATCCTTGATGATATGAGAATAAAACTGAAAGTCCTGACTTTCTGAAATACTTCTGAAAATTTTCTCTACAAGTCTTGTTGAGAGTAAATGGGGATGGGGGAGGCAGAATGAAAAAAAAGATGTAGGAGCTTTATTGTATATAGACTTTTGGAAACAGACACTGGAAACTTCAAAACTGAGTAACTTCAAAACTGGAGTCAGGTTACCCTTGACCAGCCAGGCTCCATAAAGTCTTTTGCATCATCCAGGTCTGCACTTCCTTCTGTTCCTTCCTGTGCAGTAACTGAAAGAATTGCAATTGGTGGAAAAACTGAACTTGCACCTGAAGGTATTTTCTGTGGAAAATGAGCCTGTGGAGCTTATTCAGATTTACAGACACCACAGGCCCAGCCATTTCTGAACAACAAAATGGCTTTGAGCATCAAACTGGAAAACTTCACAATCAAAATGAAATAGTGCAAGGAATACTTGAACCCTGAAAACCCACAAATGGGAGACACTGCTGGAAAATAATGACATCTGGAAAACACATTACGACATCTAACTGTCCAAATTTCAGTTCAGAGTAACATGAAGGTGTGGCAGGGCGTATCCATCATCTCCCCACCACAAGTGACCGGTGCAGATGGGAGAGATAACCCAGGTGGGCAAGGTCCAGCAGGGACCATCTCCTGGTGCCATAGGGTCTGCCAGCCTAACCAAGGATCAACATCTTGGTATGGAAAGCAGATGTGGGAAGAGATAAAAGAAACAAACATAGGTGACCAAAAGGCCTGCCTTACACTACAAAAGTACTGAAGATTATCTCAGAGGAAGAAGTCTCCTACACACACCCTGAGAAGCCTTCTACCCACACGCCCTGAAAGCGTGTGAGACTTCTTCCCAGAGCCTGGATGCAGATTCTGCGGTTACTTTCCCGGGAACTGAGGGAAAGGATTTCAATGTGTTCTCCATCACAACTGGATGGTAAGAAACACTGGATCCTAAGTTATATTATTCCTTTGCTAGTTATAAAATTAATGGTACATTTAACCCTGCATGTATAATACTAGTTGTCTCTTTTTGCCTTATTCCTGTGTAGTTATAGTCTGTTTTAAGTCTTATGTCTGTTAGTCTTGTGTCTATTAAATAAATAATTCATTCTCTACTAGACTGAATCAACCATTATTAAAGAACTTACAAAAGAGAGTGGGCTTTGGGGTGCTTGCCACCTCAATAAAGCTAGTGCCTGCTTCCAGAGGCCTGAGCAAAAGGCAGGTACTGCTTTAAAACCCCAAATCTAATTCATAACAGAAGAACAACAAAAATTTTTTTCATCCCTAGTGGGATTTTGGTGGTTTCACCTCCTATTTAATTTGTTCTTTATGCAATGAGTGCAAGTGAATGAATGAAGCTGCTTTCACTGAAAAAAAAATAAGCTCATCTATATGAAGTGTATCTGGAAATACAGAAAAATCTCTTGTTTATCACTACCGCAGAAGCTGACATAATAGAAAGTTTATATTTGTATTCCAGAAAATCCACAAATACTCATTAAAGGGTCCTTAAAAAACTCAGAAAATGAGCGATCATTCCTTATCAATATCACTATTTCCTTGTACAGCTCCACATTTCTAGTGGTACCTCTTGCTTGTCTCTAAAACACAGATTATAAAATGTTTGGGTCACAATTGTGTGACTTTCCATGACTGCCTGTTTTAGGCATTGCACAATTTAAGCATAATGATAGCAGTAGCACTTATCATTATTAGAATGACAGAAGATTAGAGATTATAAATCTAAGGGATATTAAGAAATTGGAAGGGTCATTTTGAGAGAGCAGAAACTTGATTTCTTATTTTTAACAATACACAGTAATGAAGTATATCTGAAGCATTTATATAACTTCCATGATTATATAAAACTGGAGCCTCATTCTGCTATTGTTTATGGACAAGCATACCACTCCTTGCTGTAGGTTAAAACTCATGTTGTTTTGCTCTTGCTTTAATTTTACTGCTCTTCTGATTTAAACAAAGTAAAGACAAAACCGGACCTTACAGGACCTTTCTGGCAAGCTGTCACACTTCATATGACATGCCATACATATGACATGTCAGTACACTTTAATTTCCTGTTACTTTCAGTTTAAGAAGCAGAAGATGTGTGGGGATGAAAAAAGCCTCAAGAGATCTAAATGAAGTAATCCACTACTATAAAAAGTAGCCGTACCACCACTGAAATCAACAAAAAACTTGACCCTGCTGTAAGAAACCTCTAGTTTAGATGGTTTATGGGAAGAGAAAGGGAAATAAATTGAAGCGGAAAAAAATCTGAAATTCCTGAAATTATTGTCTGGAAGAATTACACAAATAATTATTATTTTTTTTCTCTGCACACTTTTAGTTCCTCAACCATATTTTTAGAATTTTCAGAAGCTATGTTTCATCTACTGTCCTGCATACTCTTTTTCTACCTTTTTCCTCCCCTTCATATATTAGGGCTATTTTTTAGAAAGTCATAGAATTAATTTAGTAAAATTTATCAAGATTTTATCTTTACTTTTTAAAAGGGGATATGCTTTAACAGTTAGTAATATTTTTTACATTAATGTGAACTACAGATTCCATGTATCATGAAATATTGGTCTTCAAGACAGAAAAGTGCTAGCAGTCACTGAATTGCTGCCTGTGTGCTGATCAAGTGCTAAAAAAAGTGGTCACCTAAAATGTGACCTTGTCAGTCTTCTTAAAGAAGGTATGTTTAAAAATTGCTTAAATGAGATGCTACTTCAGAAGCAAGGGGAAAAAATAGAATGCTGAGGGAAAGAAGCTCTCCGTTCCTCAAGATATTCCTGTACTGGAATATTTTTTTAATGTTGTTGTTCCAAATACAAATGAAAAGCTGAAAAGTTTTTAAAACATATTTATATACATAGGTGTGCATAACAACACCATTTCAAAGTTCCAAGAAAATAAATCAGAAATATTTCAAAATGTTTTGTTCCAAAATTTTGAGTTAGTTTGTTATTAAATTTTTAGAAAAAGATCTTTCATTTGGTGCTCTGTTGTCTGTATTTTTCTCCTGTGGGCATTTTCTTTGGCCCAAGGACATTTTCCCGTATGCATTTTCAGTCACATGATGCCTGTGACACACTACTTTGTTTGGTTATAGGTGAATCTCAGCCGCAGTGAGGTAAGACTCCAGGAAGTTCTGCCCGCAGGGAACAGCACAGCCCTAAAGCCTTGCAAGGAACTGGACTAAGACAAAATGTACAGTTCAACCTGACTTAATAAAAACAAATATTTCAGATCCAAACACTGCTTCCCTCCTCTGAAAAAAAAAAAAAATCTGCCCACCCAAATGGAAACAATCTGTTTTTGTTTTCCTAACAGAAAATACAAGTTTAGCAAAATTGAATTCCTCAAAATATTTCTCTTTGTACAAATTTCATTCTACATGAGAAGGTAAAATAATTCTAATGGGAAAACCTCAGAATAAAATGGAGCAAGGGAATCTTTTGTTAGTGTTTTATAAAGTTCTTTACAATGAGCTCTAGAAAACTATGGTCAAAAAAATGCTTACAAAATAATAGTTTATGAAAGATTTGACAAGAAGAAAAACGAAAAAAACCCAAACACCCCAAAATCCCCAAAAGGCATGACAATATGATCCTGCAGTTAAAAGAGAACAGAGCATCCTAGATAATATCCATCGAAGTCTTTTCAGTCAGCAATGGCTGCAGAGATGTTCTGGCAGAGATATCTGGCATTACTCAACACTGAGTTGTGTACTGAGTCATTAGTCAATGAAATCTAGAATAGGACATCTTCCTAGAACTCTGCATAAGAGCATGACTTTCAGGGGGCAAATGAAATAAATTTGAGAAGTAATATGCATATTTATGCAGCAGGGCAAAATGAAAGGCTAAATTGATGAGAGAATGATACAGCGATGTAACATATATGATACAGATGCTGCTCCCTTGGTGCAAAATAATAAGCAGAAAATTTCTTTTTATTTGGTACTTCTTATTTCAAATTGGAAAAGATTATTATCTAGGATCAACTATACCTGTTCAAATCAAAAGTTCCCTTAACCCAGTGTGCTAATGTACATAGTGGCCAAAAGTTGATTTTTCAAGAAGAGTTTAAGAACAGAGAAACAGAACAGTGATACTTTGCTGCAGTGGCCTCCCAGATATAAAAAATCCATCTATGAGCCTGAAGTGATGCTTTAGTACTTTCTCTGCCTAGATGGAGTTCACTTCTGTTAACTTGCGTAGTTTTCACAGACTCACAGATCCTGCAGGCTGGAAGGGACCACAGTGGGTCATCAGGTCCAGCCCCCCTGCTCAGGCAGAGCCACCCCAGAGCACATGGCACAGGACTGTGTGTGTCCCAATGGCTCTGGAACATCTTTCACTTGACTAATACAAGTTTTAATACCTACAACACTCTGAAACATGAAGTTCCCCAGCTTAACCCCTCTTGAGTAAAGAACCATTTTTAAATGCCTGCCAGTTGCTGTTTCATTTGATGGCCCCTTCTGTGGGAAAGGATGATGAACAGCCACTCTATTCATCCTGTTTCCTAGGGGAAATCTTTTAGATGTCCTATCAACTCAATACACACCAGCACAGTAACAGCATAAAACTCACTTAACCTGCACAAATCACGTGGTATCACACTGGAGTCAAGGCTACAAAAGCCTGGTCTTGTCCAATTGTCAATATCAGGTAATACAAAAATAGGAATATTTTTCCTGGTGACCGTACCTGTCGCTGGTTTTCTGTCTCTAGTCTTAGTCTGGCTTCCACGCATCTTCTGGTCTCCAGGAAGGCTTGACGTTGTGCTCTGTCTGACAGGTAGCTAATGAAGATTCCTGCAGTGTTCATACACATAAATAACACTGCCTGAGCTGCTATCTGCAATGAACAACAAACAGGATTTGATTAGACAGGAGAAGCAAAAATATCCGTTTAAAAAAAGAAAGAGAGATAACGACAGCTTTGTAGGCTGCAAAAATAGCAGTTAGGAAAGTTTGCATGAAAGAAGGTCTTGGATCTTAAGTAGAGACATCAAATTTGTAAATTTTCTCTGCCTTGAGGATGAGATATGCAGTATTTGGGGGCATTAAACTCTGGCTGAACCACAAATTATATTTCCAAAAACTGACTCACAGAGCTCTAGCCAGGAATGATTACAAACATAATTAACAAATTGTTTTTGCACTGCTTCTTCTGCAAAAGCAACTTTGTGATTTGTTCCATGGCTTTAGTTTGGGAAGGAAAGCCATATTAATGAAAAACAAAGAATGTCAGTTAGCTAAGAATTAATATCAGTGATAATAGCTATTGTATTATTATTGACCAAATTAAATACATTCATTTTCAGCTAATGCCAAAGCACGAATTTGCACAACCTGATTTCTGAACCATTCAACACCAGAAGCTGAAAGGATAACCAAATTCTTGCACAGCCAGTGCCTGTGTACACAGACTTTTTCTTTGCTGAAGTTTCCGTAAGAGCTGAAATGGTTTTCCTTGTAGAAACTGCGTCACAGCTTTTTCCTTTTCCATATGAACTCAGGAGAGCCAAATGGGAGTGGATCCTTGGACAGTGTAAATTTCAGTTGCTTATTTGTCTGTCATTGACCTCTCTTTGCGCTCTGCATGTTTGTAAGGCAGGGCACATCAACACCATTGAAGTGAGGATTGTTTGGGAAAGTGAGTAAGAAACTGGCAGTATTTGACTGCACCAGAGATGGTACAAAGTTCTGCAGCCTCAGTACCTTTATCCAAAATGTCATCCTTGTTATCGGTTGAGATTTCAAAGACTCTGATAGCTATGGGTGATACCTACAGGATCATAACAACGCAGAGCAGCCATACCAAACCGATCAAGTGTTCATCATTCAGGATACTCTCTTTGGTAGTGGAAAACAGAGAGTGCTCAGGCAGGAGTAGAAGGATAAAACAGTAATTAATGTGTACAAAACTACAGCGAGCATTCAGTGATGTTCTGTCAAACCAGTGTTGAACACTCCAGCAATCTGTGGGTGCTGAGCATTGTGGGCTAGACATTGTATTTTCTTGCTATTATCTAATGATCAGTCTTCCTAAAATCCAAGTGTTGTTTGTCCTAATAGAAGTGATGCCCTGTCTGGCTACCTAGAAACAGAAACTAGACAAAAGTAAAGGAATAAAGGTAGGTGTTTATTTGAAAGGCCTTCAAAGGTACACCCTGGGGAGCCAGAGGCTGCTTCCATAAAATGGACCCCAAGATGGACAACAGGTCACCAGTTCTTCACACTGTTATAGGTTTGGTCCATTTGCATATCGGCATAAATTCACCAATTGAAACTTTAGCTAATGATGTAATTTCTCCACCTCTCTAAGGGTTCTAGTTTACACTTTTTGGGCCTAGCACAATGTAGTTTTCCATGAATAGCAAGCTCAGAGAAGCTTTGTTGTGTCTATCTGGCCTAAGAGCTACTGAGCTACACGAAACTTCAGTTACACACTAGGTGACACAGAATTTGAAAAGTATAAAAGTTAAAACCTAAGGCATCAGAAGACTCCCTAATCTCATTGGGATGTTTTGACTCCGATCTCCAGGTCTCACTCCCCATAGTCATGAAGGTTTGAAAGTGAGATCTGATATCAGACCAAAAACATCCAGCAGAAATTTCAGCTTTATGTATTCCCATATTTCTGAATCTGGAGTATTGTTCTACTATAGTACAGGGAATTAATTTGCAATTTATATGCCATGATTAAATAATAATGCGTATCCTGGCTCCAGATAAAATTTTGTTTAACCTTTTCCAGCAGTAGATCTCTAGACAAGGCTTGTGAGAAGTAGAGCATGATTAGCATGATCCTTGCATCTCCCTGGCTTCCAGGACCCTCTGAGCTGGAGGTGGTATACTCAATACACCTGCACAACTTTTCCTGATGCTTTTCTCAAGTTAATAGTATATTTGGTTCCTATGTCACTCAATAATAAAGATTTTCTACCATTTAATTAGGTCCTTTGTGATAAAAATGTTTCCTTTTGTTTGCTTTAATTCACAGTTTTATCTTTTCTTCAGCTGCGCATCATGTTTATAAACAGTGACTAATCATTTCCAATTCATTTGCTCATCACTATTCCTGATTAAACTGACTTAAAATATAACCCCTTACTTTTACTTTTTAAAAGGGAGGAATTTGAGACTCTTTAGTCATTCTGCATGTATCACTATTCTCCCTTTGCACTTACTGCTTTTTTCCTGTTATCGATCACACCCTGTTTTACTGGAGACATATTGCCCTGGACCAGCCAGTTTTCCCCAGAAACTCTCTGCCTTTGCTCCAAGATAAATCAGAGACGGCAGTAAATTATCTATGAGATAACTCCTTTCTGGTGCAGGCCACTAGGAGGTGTATGATGAGCTGACAGGAGAATGAGACTAGTTCAGAACTGCATTGTTCAGCAGGACAACTGAAATCAGCTGTGGGAGGTTGGAGGAGTCAACTTTTCATACCTTTTTGACTGACTTTTGACTTTGACCTGGACTGTATGTTCACACATAGTAGGAAAGTTAGAGTACAGGATGAAAAAAAGAAAAGCCCAGTTCAGTTATCCATCTCTGTTAATGTTCAGGACTTGTTCCACCCACTTCAGCAGATCTCCTCAGAGCAAATGCACTAGAATTTGGCCTTCAATTAGATTTCATGAGTACATAATTTGATTTGGACAGAAGGAATAATGGAAAACATGTTACAGGTAAAACAACAGCTTATGCAGAGGCAGAATCAGCTTTTCATACACATGGTAGTCTGATTGAAACCATTCCAAAGAGTAAAGCCATATGACTTGTGAGGCATACTACTCTGGGGCTCTTGTTAATAAAAGAATAAACAAGACATATAAGACTTGAGTCTCTCATTGCTGCTCCTTTTTCCTAGAGTTTATTGGGGCCAATTCCAGAAGTCTCAGAGGATTTTCTACAACCTATCAGTACTCTGTTTTAGAAGATGTACAGAGTTTCATAACTTTTTGACTGACCTGAAAATAATCAGTGTTCACACAGTAGGGAAATTGAGGCATAACATGAAAAAAGAAAATATTTTCACAACATTTATAAGTCTATTTGTACCTTGGACAGCACTTAGTTAACGAACAGTAGTAGACACAGCAAGTGTCAAGTGATCTTAAAAAGCCATGAGTGATATATTTTGATGTTAAATAGGGCCCTGAGGAGGTCTGCTTCTTAAATATTTGAAAAATGCAAAGAAGGTACCCTTCACCGTAGTTCTTGGGAATATCTATAACGGGATCATCACTGTCCCTGCTGAACCTGCAGTTACACATAATCACATAATAGGATGAACAGAGCTAAAGGAAGCTACTTGGCAAGATCACCAAGGTAGTAGCATCACAGAATCACGGAGTTGTCAAGGTTGGAAGAGACCTTCAAGATAATCTAGTCCAAGCATCAACCCAGCAGCACCATAATCACCCCTAAATAATATCCCCAGGTGCCACATCCAGATGCCCCTTGAACACTTCCAGACTCCATCACCTCCCTGGTCAACTTATTCCCATGCCTGACTACTCTGTAAGAGAGAATTTTATTTCTAGTATCTAATTCTGGCACAATCTAAGGCAATTTCCTTTTGTCCTTTCACTTGAGACATGGCAGAAGAGACTGATACCCACCTCACTAAAACCTCCCCTCATGTAGTTGTAGAAATCATTGAGGTCCCCCTGAGTCTCCTCTTCTCCAGACAAAACCACCCCTGTTCTCTCAGCCACTCCTCATAGGATGTATTTTCCAGACTCTTCACCAGTTTCACTGCCCTCCTTTGGACATGCTCCAGCAGCTCAATGTCCTTTTTGAAGTGAGTGGCCCAGGAAGAAGCAGCCATTACTATTCTTACTCCAAAACTCTGCTCTTCATTTCTCGTAGGAGGTGATTAAGAACTTAGTTCAGATAGAAATCACTTGTCAAGTAAATTGTCATTTATAAAGTGACCTCCATACATGCACCTCAGAACCCTTTGCAAAATCAATATGAACACTGGGAAAAACCAAAGGGTATGAAAGGAGAGGATGCAAGTCAGACAAGTAAGTTTAGGTTAAATTTGACAGAATGCATTGATTGAAATAATTTCATTTTTATTTGCCACTCATATAAAAAGGGCTTTGCCAAGAGAGCTGAAATCAAGAAAACATTTTGAGTTGATTTGGGAACCACCAGGTTTCAAAGAAACAATTAAAATGCACCAGATGCAGCTGATCAGGAAGAAGTTATAATCAAAGCAGGTACAGTATAGTAATGCAAGAGAAAAGGAAAAGGAAAATTCATTGAAAAGATGGTAAAGTAACTCTCAAGTCTGTTGTGAAGTGGTAGGTAATCAGCCACAGACAGCTTTCAAGGCAGAATTGAACCTAGTTCAGGAAACAGGAAGTTCAGAAGGGTAGAAGTGAGATACTGGGCTAAGCATAACAACAATTTTTAGGCATTTCTGCTTTTAAAAGCATCTAATTGAGTTGGCCTTCATTAGGAGTTTACATGGTATCCTGTGAGTTTCTGAACAACTGGAAGGTTTAGCAAATGCCAGAAGTTTCAAAACTTCAAAAATCGTAACTGAGCTGTGTTTTAGTTTTATCACAATTTTCTTTTTTGAAATACACAGTTGTCCATCAGAGAATTTAGAGCCATAAGGTCAGCCATTAAGAGATGTTTATGGAGTGTAGGGATTCACTGAGTTCAGCACTTCCAAAGAACACGTAACCCGAGGAAAGTGAATATTTATGGACATTCAACAAACCAAATGGATTGGAAATATGTTGATTGATAGATGGCCCTAAAAGATTGTAACTGACACAGCTTATCTTCATAATGAAGTTGAGACAACAGCAGCATATATCCACATGGAAAGCACAGCAGAGTCAGAGGAGAGAAAGCTGATAAAATTTATAAATTATTCTGAAATCCAGAAGGACAATGAACTTGTGTGTTACTACCTCAAATGCAGAAAAACACTCCAGAATGTTTAGCAGAAATAAACCTATTACGAACCTCTTCAGCAGGCAATTTTGTTCTGCTGCATAGAAACACAGCAGTGTCAGGGCTGATGTCACCAAAACACATGTAAGAAGTAAAGAAATGGTTTTCAATGTAATCTCCAGCTAGACATTCTCGGGGCTTTAGCAACAGATTAGAGTATTTCTTGTCTGTTTTGAAAAAAACTGGGAAAGTAAACTGGTGTTTCTTAAGGAGTGTTTTCAGCATTTACCACATAAAGAACTGGTTGCTATGGTAATTATTATTGGATAATTAAGTTTGGAGAAGCATTTTGATTCTTCATTAGTTGTTTTAACTTAAAACAGAAGTTCACCATAAGGTTGTTTTTTGTAATTAAAATGTCTCAGAAAAAGCACTCTTCCTTCTTGATCACTGTCTTGCTTGGGTTATTTGAGGGAAAATAAGATGCTCATGATCACCAGGAATGAACTGAGAATTGCACGAGAAGACCAAAATGTTCTACTTTCTCTGAAATAGGAACATCTGGCAGCACAGACTCTACCACTCTCACACTGCTGGGCTGCAGCAAACTTCTATCTCCAACTGAGAGTATGATTTTATGAATCAAAGCTCTTGGCACAGAAACCAGTAAGTACCTGTTTCTCTGTACTGCCTCATGACCACCTTGATCCCTCAGTATAGCTTCCCTTTTGTCGTGCCAGATCAATTATTTGTGGGACCACACTGTGAACTACATCAGGGAACTTCGCCAACTTAAAAAACAAACATTTGGTGCTGGCAGTGATTTTCATATCTAGAGCAATCGTCTGATTAAGTTCACAGCACAGCCTCCACAGGAAGAGGAAGCATGTGAACATTCATAGCTGGCACTGCTGCCAGCTCATTAAACTGAAATCACTACTGCCTTATTGTTAAATCCCCTTGTAAAGAGTGCTTTTTTCCCAAGGTTCACTCATTGTGACTTCTCCTGGGTCTAACTGCTAAATTCCCCCAGCCATGACAAAAGGGAATTTTGTTTGTTTTAGTTTGTGGGTGCTTCTTCACTAACTTTTACTGGAAGCCAACCTGGCCCACAACGGTGCCCAAACTGCTCCCATGACTTTCCAGAAAGCTCACCTGTCTCTGATCCTCTCTATTTTCCAAAGTATAAGTACAACAGCTCTTTAACTCCTGCTCACAGCTGGGGTGAGTGCTACTCTATTATCTGATCTACATACACATACTTCACTGAAAGACAGAAATATACCATACCCCTAAGAAGACAGGGATGGAGAATAGCATCATGTTTATTTATGGTAAAGTTAGGCAAGCACAGACTATGATAGCTAACACCTTTACCCCGTCCACCCTTGATTTACTACATGTGAAAGAATCTATTTGTGCCAGTGTTACCATCTGATTTTATGTTTAGAACTGAATTTTGTGGTTCAGCTCTGCACAGCTCCCATGGGAACACTGGCTGATTCTTCAAAAATCCAGGTCTTATTTATGCCTCTAGGAGAGCTGAGACCTTTTAAGAAGCCTGGTCTTGCTACTGCCAGAGCCGTCATGAAGACAATTTCACTGTGTGCTTAGGAACAGTCTGGTCTTTAAGGTGCATGAAAGGTGAAGCCTGCAAGCAGGTTGGCCCTATCAAAACACAGGGTGTATCACAATAAATTATTAGATTAGCTTCAGTGAAAACAACTGGTTTCAGACAGAGTTTTCTCCATCCTGTTGCAGAATAACCTAACATGAATTTTGCTCTTGTCCTGCTAGTGATTTAGAAAAAAAAAACCATTTTCCCTCTGAACAATGACAAGCTTGCATAAAATCAATTGTTGCAGTTCAAGATAGGATTTGAAAATGTGTATCTTTAATATTCAGAACAGAAGTCTAGTTTGCCATTAGAAAAAATAGCTATATCCTTTTTTGTTCTTCCTCTCATTGAATCTAGTAGAAATGTAGAAAATTGAATGCTGGATTAAGTTGCTTATAAATGACTCAAGCCACACAAAATTGGTAATCCAGCTACCAACTATGGAAAAACTTTTGCAACATGGTGTGGTACAAGAGCTATTTCAAGAAAATCATATCAATCATATAATATAGTATATCAGACACATAAGGACACATAAGGACTGACATAACTGGGGGATGCACAGAGGCAGTCAAGCAAATACATAATTCTGCTAGTGCCATCAAGCAGCCCCAAAGTTTCAGCAGATCTCCTCTGACTTCCCTTGAGTTTGTCTAAAATTGAGAGTTCAGGAATAATTCTAATAATAATAAAAAAATTCTATTCTGGGGCTTTGGATAGTCTTTTTTTGGTGCTTTTCTTTTTATAGATGTTGAAGTGACTAGACATGACTGAGACAATGTCAGTGGCAGGGTCATAGCCCATGCATAGAGGGGAATGAACAGGGATGGGAAAATGACCTTCACTTTTCAGTAACTATTTTCCATGGCTATAAGGTATTTGGCTGAAGTCTCTGACCCTCACGTAGGAACAGATCCTGACCTATGCAATGAAATCTGGTGATCACATCTGCAGTTCAATGAGCAGCACAGCACCCTTTTGTCATCATTTTGTATACAGGACGCCATCACCTCCAGATATCTGAAATGTTCCCATTCAGAAAAAACAATCTTATCTTTTTGACATGAATAACCTTCTCCATTGAGTATTTTCTGTGTACTAGTTAGGTACCTCCTCCCTCTACTTTGAGACAGCTGTATTGCAGGGTAATTACAAGGAGAAATCTAAAGCCAAATCTTCCAGATGTCATTATTTCATTGTCAAAAACATCACCTCATTTGGTGTGTTTACAAGTTAGTATAAATGGCTCAGACAGGAATCTCTTCTCTTCTCCAAATATATGTAACCTTGAAACCACAGCACATGTACTACAGACATACTCTAAATTACTTGAAATTGCTGTCTAACCAGGAGTAGAACCTGCAACAACACACAAAAAAACCCAGAAAAAACAGCACACTGTACAAATGCCTGTGCAGTAGAGAACACTGGAAACAGCCTGTGGCAGTCAGGAAAAATTAGGAAAAGAAGAGATAGTATTTGCCAGTTCATTGCTCAGAAGGGAGTGCAAAGCAACTGTTTCTCTTCCTGCACTTCCATATTTCAGACTCATGGAGCTCTATTTGACTCTGAAATTTTCCCTATACTTTTCTATAGTTGATGACGATAAATCGTGGATCCTTCAAAGGCAGAGACACCCTGCAGATTGACATGGATATATTAAAGAGCTGGGCAATCATCAACTGTATGAAGTTTAACAAAAACAAGTACTGGATTCTGCATCTGGGACAGGGCCATGGAAAAGGACATGGGGGTCCTGGTTGATGGCAAGTTGAACAAGAGTTAACAATGCCCTGGCAGCCAAGAGGGCCAAATGTGTCCTGGGGAGTATCAGGCACAGCATCGCCAGCCAGGCAAGGGAGGGGATTTTCCCACTCTGCTCTGAGCTGTGGTGGCCTCACCTTGAGTCCTGCATGCTGTTCTGGGCACCAGAAATATACAAAAATATATAGCTATTAGAAAATGTTCAAAGGGAGGCTATGAAGACGGAGAAGGACGTAGAGAGGAAAATATATGAGGAACAGCTGAAGTTACGTGAGGGGACTGAGCAGAGACCTCATCACAGTCTGCAGTTTCCTCCTGAGGGGAAGTGGAGTGTCAGGCGCTGATCTCTTCACTCTCCTGACCAGTGACAGCACTCGAGGGAGTGGCATGAGGTTGTGTCAGGGGAGGTTTAGGTTGGATATTAGGAAAAGGTTCTTCACCCAGAGGGTGGTTGGGCACTGGAACAGGTTCCCCAGGGAAGTGGTCACAGCATCAAGCCTGACAGAGCTCAGTGAACATTTGGACAATAATCTCAGGTACATGGTGTGATTGTTGGAGTTGTCCTGTGCAGGGCAAGGACCTGCACTTCAGTGGTCCTTTTGGGTCGCTTCCAACTCAGGATAGTCTATGGTTCTGTGAAGAAGCTGACCTCCCTTACAAGCTGCATATTTACTGTTAAAAACAAATATCAAAGTAATTATGTTCAAAGGAGCCACATTCCATTTAAAGCCACTTGAGAAATAAATTACTCCAATTGAAAGTTACAGTATCTAAACAAAGATTTACAAGAAATTAATCTGAAATGGGGAAGTACATCCATGACTTCCTGGATGCTGAGAATTAAAAATAATGCCTGGGGTTTTTTGAAACAACCCTTACAAAATATTAAATTTTCCCTCTGCATTACATGCATGGATATCTGAATTGTCAATAACTGTCTCCCGGTAGAGATGAAGCAGTACTTGAGGACCAACCATTAAACATCGTCTCACTGACAAAAAATCCCAGCTGACACCTCATCTGGAAAAGACTGAGAACATCACTGAGTTTAGGATGAGCCTGGACAACCTAAAACTAGGATGCCTAAAGTGAAAGTCACTTTTGGAAATTTTCCTTCAAATTATTACAGTATTTTTACCTAAGTCAATGTCAGACAGCCAAAGCAGAAGAAATCCTAGTAGTTCCCTTATTAGATTATGCAACTGATTAGGAGTAATGGTAGGAAAAGAAAAAAAATCATAGCTGTTTTACAGCATTAGAAAGGGTTTAACTACACTTTAAGGAAAACAGAATTATGTAGTGTGCATTTCTGCTAAGTGGTTTTGGGGTGTTGTACTGCACAACTGGTTTTATTGCTCTGGATAATGGCTCTTATCCAAAGTAAGATGTCAAAACAGAGTGAGTAATAATTATATTTGTAGGGCTGACAGCTGTTCATCTCCTCTGACATACCTCATTGCTCTTTTCATCTGATCAATTGTATTCATGTCCCAGATATTACCTGCAGGACATATTCCATGTCTCTTCCCACTGGAACTGGCAATTGTCATGATTTGTGTGCAGGTGACCCTGCCTTGGCACAATCTACAGAGCTCTAACAACAGACTGCAAAAGAGAAGCTTTTCATTATTCTTCCTGGCTATGTTAGGCCAGGTATCCTGTATTTTCCTCTGAATTACCAAGCTATGGCCACAGGACAAAGAAAGAAGCAAGATTCTGCAAAACATTTTTCCCTTTTGATATTACAATGGAAAAAAAGAAAGTAATAACAAAATGTAATGATCTTAAATTACTCTTGAACTCTTTATCAAGAAATATGAAAGCCATTCTAGTCTGTGTCAGAGTAAGACTAATACCTATTAAAAAGTGAATTGGTTTAAGTGAAATAGTACTGAGAATAATGGTAATGAAAAATACATGAGAGATATCTCACTGCTGAGTGTCCTTTTCCAAACAAGCCTTGTCCTTCAAAGCCTGCTTGTAGTCAGATGGGAAGCTGTACTGATCACTTGTCTGTGTTAATCAGTGATACCTGCTGGCAAACAAACCATCCCCTACAGCTGTTCTTTTTTTTTGAAATTATTCACATTAAAAAAAAAAAGAAAAAGAAAAAAAAGAAAAAAAAAAAGCCAAACGAGTGTTGGAAACAAGGCTCTCTACACTTTATTATTAGCATTTTTTACAGCAGGCCAGACTCAAGGCTATCTTTTCCCCAGAGCTGCATGTGTAAGTGGCTGCCATTTTGCACAGGTGTCACTGGTGATGGAGTTTTCCTGTTGAATTTACAGCTGATTGATGTGTGAGACAACAAGAATAAACTTAGAGTCTCCAGATCAGGCTTTAGGTATTGCTAGCCCAGAAATAATATTCTCTCTCCAAATTTCCCACTATGGATACACTGCTTCCATTTAAAATTATTTTTTTTTTAAGTGACCAGAAAACTCCAATAAAAGCAACTGATATTCCTGTCTTTATTTTTTTCCCTCGGTATCTGCTTTTGTTGCCGACTGTGATGACCTCCTGAAAATCAGGAAAAGACAGAACTCAACAATTCCATTTTTAGAGTCCTTTCCAAGCAAACCCTTGAGAAACTCCAAAACAATCCAAAAAAACCAGCAAACACTTATTTCACCCATTTTCTTAGCTGTCCTTGTTGGGCTGTAATCATGAGGCTTACTCTTACTTTGGAGAAATCTTGGGGATAATAAAGGAAGTAGTTGTAGTCTCACTTCAGTGTACACAGAATTTCAGGCATCCTAAACTGTTCTGAGAACCAGTGCTGATAAGATCCTGGGAGACTGCAGGAAAGGGAGAGCCCATGAAGATATGGATGAGCTCGCAAGGTAAGCTTCAGGATGGCTGGGGATTGGGTAATAGGGCCCAGGAGACTTTGTCCTCCAGGGCTGAACTGAACATATCCTAGGCACAGCAGAGGACGTGAGTCACTCAAGGTTAGACAGGAATTTTATTGATATCTAATGTTACTTGATATTTTCTTTGAAGTCCGTTTTTTCTCAAGTTTTTTTAAACTATCATTTATGGAATATCCTGGACAGAAAATAGGGAAGGGATATGGGAGCAAATGGAAATGTACCAGACAAACACTATGAGAGGTTACAACATTCCAGACCAGCTGGATTAAAACTTTATCTCAGAGAGTTAGGCGAGGACAAACATTTTCCTTTGTGAAACCTGTGGGTGTTGTTCTGCTATTAGTCATGGTGAACGCTTCGGTGTAGGGAGCTAGAAGAAGTCAAACTGACATCAAAAGTACAGAGAGTACTGTGGGAAAGAGTTGATTCAGTCCTTGGCTGACAGAATATACCAGAGACAAATAATGAAGGATTAGGCTTCTCCTGACACTTTGCTAGCAGAGGAGACATATAGTGCGGGACTCATTTTGCACTGACAGTGGTGTGATCTAGGACTAATTCCTTTGAAGGCAGTGGCTTATTTGGTTTTAAAACATGGATGGGATTAATATCAAACCCTGATATTTACCGTGGGCCAAATTCTTCTTGCCTGACAATACAAGCCATGCCTTTGTTTTCCCTGCTTGTATAAGCATGAGAAAGAGAAACTGGACTGTTCATGGAATATTAGATAAATGATGCAAGGCAAAGCAACCACTATCTCTGATGTTGAATAATGAATCCTGCTGATTCAAGGAATGCTGCTGGAGGCTGTTAAAACTTGATGGAAATAAACTAGTAAGAGAAGCATCTCAGATGATTTACCTCAGGACGGGGTTTGATACAATGCACAACCACGAATGGTGCAGACATTTTTGCAGTTTGGGCTGGGTAAAGGTACTCACTCAGGAGCAAGGTCAGTCTTTACCTGCTCACACAGAAGCTGACTGTCTTCCAAAGGAAATTTTCTTGGGCAAAGCAGCGTTTGGTCTTAGTGAGTATTTAGCTTACGTATTTAATATTTAAGTCAATATTGTTGCAGTCAGGATACGTAAATATTGTGCTCTTAGGAGCACTCAGCAGACCAGTGCTTGAAAAGAAGCTGGGTGTGGTTTTTTACATGCTGGCATACGAAAACCAAGGCTAATGACGCTGTGTTTTGTGGCACAAAAACCATCCCAGAATTTCAGCCAAGAATTAGCTGATAAAGTCGATTTCTTACTGGAATTTCAGGTAGAGGAGAGAACATTACTTATGAGTTTTAAAAAAGAAAACCAAAGACAATCAACTTATAAACTGATCTTCCAGATGGTTAATATTTTTTGAAAGCCAGACAGCTCTAGTAGTTAAATCTATGAAAGGATTGAAGGAGAAAGGTCACAAGTAATGACAGAGTGAGATACTTCATTAAGTTTAAACCTTGATTCAGATCTCTGTCTGTTTGATGGAGATATTCATCCTGGTCCTGATGTTTTCTTAAGCAGTCTCTTCCAACAATATTGATCTGTTAGGTATCAGAACATGAGTGAAACAAAGCATTTCAGATACCCTGGGGAATCAGTTATGGCTCCTTCCGGATAACAATTTGAATATTTTGGTTTCCCTACAAGGGTGAAATCAGTTTTTACTGCAGAAGTTCTGCCACTCAGCCAGTTAGCATTGGTCAGATTGTTTCCAACTGAAAAAAAAAAAGAAATTTTCTGTTCTTAAAGTAAAAAAAGGCCCCAGCCAAGCTCCATTGTTCAAGATATTTTCTTCTTGTTTAAATAGTGTGGTGCTGAAAGCAATTAAAGCCATGTCTGTAGACAGCATTATGAACTCACTAGTTGTTGATATAAAGCTGATATCTCACGGCTGGCACTGTACAGTAACCACGTGTGTAACCTACATCAAATTCTAAGTAAAAACAAGAACAAGTGCAAATGACTTCTTCATGTTTTCATCTTCTTGAATAGTCACATCCATTTGTTAAAATCAGCATGATTGATCATTGTATGAGTACAAGTCTAACCGATTTTTCCAATAAATACACTACATAGTAGTATCACAAATGATTTTTTTCCAGGCATTCTGCTTTTCTTTCTTACCTTCAGACATGTTCTTATCTAGTATTTTACACTAAGAGTTTATAAAAAAAGACAAAGGCTCTAAATCATGCCAATTATTATTTTTAAATAGAAAAATATTAATTATGAAAGTAGAACACTGTGACTAAATACCTCATAAGATGATGTTAAAATACCCCAAATATTGGAGAAAAATGTCTGGAGACAAGCAACACAAAACTGGAGAACAAGAACAGTTTTACCAAGTACTAATTTTTTTTTAAAACTGTGTATGTTTCTATGTTAAAAATTTCAGTTCTTGGCAGAATTTTAAAAAATCCCAAACACCACCCTCACAAGTTTTATATTTCCCTAGTAAGTAGTAAAGTGGTCCAACAGCTGCATTTCTGAGAAACTCAGACTTACAGATGTGCAAATGCCTTTCTTAGGCTGGTACATGTCTGCTGGCACCCAGAAGGGAAATTGTGTCTACGTAGAGATATTTAAGGTTCAGAACACACCTGCAGCATGTGGGCAGCATGCGACAGCCCCAGTTCAACTGGAAAACTGAAATGGAAGAGTCATTGCCACTCAGCTGCAAAATCCCTCCTCTGGGAGATGTCAGCTCCTGCTGACCTCAGTATTCCATAAAAACTCTTTTCTGGATCACAGGCCATCAGTGATCTGCAGGACCTGTAATTGTAAGGTGGTAGCTCAGGAGCCAGTCCAGTCAGGGCTCTCAGGAACACAGCAATACCACTGTATTTGGATGGGATGATCCAGACATTTCTGGAAAAATGCATCCTAATTCATACACTGTCAATGCACACATCTTCAAAATTATTACAATGATTAAAACCCCAAGATTTCCTACCTTTATCTATGACCTGACTTCCTCTAAGAACAAGAGTAACAGTATTTTGCCTGTGTGCTTAATACCATCCTCTCCCTTGAACAAAAAAATCCAGCCTAATTTGCAAAGTATTCATTTTTCAAAGAGATTCCTATGTCTGGCAGGAGTAGAAACGGTTTTCTGAAAATATTTCATCAAAGTTGTCTGTATAATTACCCTGAACGGCTGCTACTGATTTTGCAGTCTGTAAATGAAAGCATTTTGCTGAACGACTGAATTGCCCTTCACAACATGAGAAACTTGATTAAAATATCCTGCCAAGGTCGAAGTTTATTGCCCTTGAAGAGAACATTAGCCACCAGGTTCCCTGAGTTAAAATTGTGTGCTAATAAGGCCTTTCTCTTTATTGGAGGAGGAAGGAAATATTTTGTGTCTGTTCCAAAGAAGTCCAATTCCCTGTTTCTGTCAGAGCAGGATGCTCAGCCCTAGGGAAGGTGCTCTGTTACTCCAGTGACAGAAAGCAGCCTCAGGTCTAATGGACCCTTTGTGGGTGTCACACATGGAGAAACTTGGCAAGAGACAAGCTGTTTCATGAACCTTCCCAGAGTTTAGGATAGATTTCGATGCAAAGTTAGAGCCAGGACTCTTCCACTTCTTAATGATGCTCCAGCTATTCAGCAAGCATGAATAATCTCTATAAATACTTATGTATTCCTATACCATTTCCATTATTTTCATGTGTACCACATCTCTAGGAATAGTCCTAAAGTCAGCTGTAGTCCCAAAGATATCTGAGATATATCTTTTAATGTACACAATTACTGACATATTTGCTTAGAGCAAGAACAACCAGGAAAATTCTTATTCTTTGTAATTAAGTAGTATATGCACATTTATACAATAGACAGAATCTAAAATAACACTTGTCCTCTGAATATGTTTATGTATCTATATACATGAAAATAAATAAATCAGACCAGGTTAATGACATGAGATGAGGAAGATTAAAGGTGAAGTAAAATGAGCTGATGATGACCTGAAAAATATTTTTCACTGGGCAAAAATGGCCCCTATTCAATCAAGAGATTCACTCTTTTCTTTTCTTTGAGTGCAACATGACTTTATTGGCAACACAGTCTCTTCACCAGTTGTTACTCTCTTGGAACAGACAATCAGATTCTGTCATTTTCTTGCACCATCAACAATATTACTGGCTAGTATTTGATCCAACATGTCTGTAGCAAACCACAAATATAAATACCTGAAGCTGTGGCATTTCAGGCTACATAAATTAAAATAATTCAGTCTAATCCATCAGTCTCAGGGCAGCAATCATTATCTATGTGAAATGGTTTACTTCTTTTGAAACTAGGGGTGAGAACACTCATCACAGTCAAAATTAGGAGCAAGTATCATTTAATTATAGAAAGTAGGGCATGAGAGGACCTTGATAAGTCACTTAACACATGCTCCAGGGTCCTGAATATTACCTAAATCACTCCCAAAAATTTCCTGTCTAAACTGTTTAATTATACCTCAGGGTAAAGCCTTCCAGGCAAAATGAGGTTATTTAAGATATTGTTATTAGGTTGTTTTTTCACAGTTTCTCCTACCATCTAACGTAACTATTCCTTAAAATAACTTAACCCATCATCTCATGATCTCTATAGATGAAACAAAAACCAATTGATTTCTTCCTCTCCGTAGCAACCCTTTCCATATTTGAAGGCTGTCACAGCTTCATTTTCCTTTACTCTAGAGCAATCCTCTATCTTTTGGAAGCAATGAAAATAAGCAGGATCCACTGTGACTAAAAACAGTATGTTTAAAAATCATCAGTGCTTTCTTGGGAGAAGGTTAGTTTCTATTTTTATTTTTTTTTAAAGGATAGTATCTGTTGCTCAAAACATTGTTCTAACATTGGTAGACCAACTGCCTAAGGGTAAACCTGACTCCAGCTTTCTTTGGCACTTAAGACTGCTGAGAAATCTCCAGGGAGACCACAGTACATACACACATTTATATCACATATCTGAATACTTATGGAGCAACCTGCCCGTGTGAAACTGAATGGTTGGTACTGGTAGAGGAATTTATTTTGCTAGTGGAAAGAAAGGACATGTTTCACTGATACTCCTCAAACTCTCCCACCTGTAATATTGCACAGACCACAGAGATCTGGGAGGTGGAGACAGTATTGTTCCCCAAAAGAAGAATGGAATGAGCATGTGCCCGATGTTTGCTGTAAGCTTGTGCTCTGGCAGTGCTTGGTGTCACCAGATGGGGATGGGGAAGGCAAGGTTGCTGCTTTGACTTTTGAACCATATGATGGTGATAAGCCCATAGAACAACTCTCATGAAGAAATGAGAGCTGATGACAGGTGGAGGACTCTGTAGTTTTATGTTTATGGCTGGACTTGATGATCCAAAATGTCTTTGTCAGCCTAAATGATTACATGATTCTGTGACCGAGGCCTGCAGGCAGGTCCCTCCCAGGACCTGAGGCTAGAATGGATTGAAGTCTGTGGAGAAGGCACAACACATAAACCAGGGCTCACCCTGTGATCACAGCAGATGTGCCTTCCACATGACCATGTAACCATGTTCAGTCTGAATTCGCAGATGTTAGTTCTGCCCTCCAGATCCTGAGTAGATCTTTGTATCTGCATTCCTGAAAGTATACCTGTACTGCTATCACAGAATCAATGAGTTTGAAGGGACTTCTGGAGATCCTATTGTCAGATCTTCCTCAAAGCAGGATCCACCTGCAAGTTGCTTAGGGTCTTGTCCCTAATGATTTTGAATATTCCCAAGAATGAAGACTGCATAAAGTCTCTAAGCAACCTGACACAGTGCTCATTCACATTTAAAGTAAAAAAAAGGGGGGGTTTTTTAAAGTTTAAGTGGAATTTACTGCATTTCAGTTCATGTGCATTGACTGCCATCCTGTCTCTGGGCACTGCTGAGAAAAGTTTGTTTCTATCTCCTTATTTTAGAATAATCAATTTATACATAATTATCAGATTACCACCCCACACACCCCCCTGTTCTTCATCATCTCCAGCCTGAACAGTCCCAGCTCTCTCAGCCTTTCCTCATTTGGCAGCTCTTCATAGGCCCTCTCTGGACTCAGTCCAGCATGTCCATGTGTCTCCTGTACTGGCTAGTCCAGCAGTGGGCCTGGCACTCCAGATGTGTTTCAGTCGGACCAAAGAGAGGGGAAAGATTGCCTTCCTCAACCCAATGAGAATACCCTGCCTAAGGCAGCACAGCAGGCCATTGGCCTTCAGCCTGTTGGTTCATGGTCACTTTGGTGCCCATCAGGTTCCCCAGGGCCTTCTCTGCAGAGCTGCTTTCCAGCTGGTCAGCTGCCAGTCTCTTGTGGTGCATGGGGTTATTCCTACCCACATGCAGAATGCCACATTTCTCTTCTGCTGGATGGGGCTGGGAAAGGGGCTGGAGCACAAGTCTGATAAGGAGCAGCAGAGGGAGCTGGGGGCACTCAGCCTGGAGAAAAGGAGGCTCGTGGGGACCTTATCACTTTCTACAACTCCCTGAAAGGACGTTGTAGACAGGTGGGGATTGGTCTCTTCTCTAGGTAGTAAGTGGCAGGACAACAGGAAATGGCTTCAAGCTCTTCCAGGGAGTGTTTAGATAGAGTATTAGTAAAAATTTCTTCACTGAAAGGATGATCAGGCATTGGAACAGGCTGCACAGGGAAGTGATAGAGTCAGCATCCCTGGGGCTGTTGAAAAGGCATGTGGATGTAGCACTTGTAGTCATGGTTCAGTGGTGAAAATAGTGGTGCTGGATTAACAGCTGGACTCTGTCTTAGAGGTCTTTTCCAACCTTAAGGATACTGTGATTCTTTGACTCCATGATGGTCCTGTGAGCCCATTTCTCCAGCCCCTCCGAGGTCCCTCTGAGCGCCAGCACAGTCATTCAGTGTATCAGTCACTCCTCCCACTTTAGTGTTATCTGCACATAGAGTATTAAACTAGTGAGTTTGGTGGGAGTTAATGAGTCCCACAAGACACTTTTAAAACCACTTAAGTGATTTAAGGAGTCCCTTAGCGTGTGGAGTCTTGAAATTCTCCCTCACTACCTTGCTATATTTTTAAGCTCCTAGATGACTTTGAAAGATGGGCTTTAGGCCAGATGACTATACTGGGAATAATTTCTGTGACCACCTATCCTTCCACGTTTTGGAGACCACAGGTTTCACACAAAGTCCATAGGAAAATCTGGGGGTATTTTCTGTGTATGTATGTGCTTATGATTTGGATTTTTAATTAGTTCCTTATTTGTAGGATGCTTTAGCATTTTCGTCTTCCCTTGTCTAAGATTCCTTGAATTGTCATTCTGTAGTAAAGGGCACTAAGCTTTGACTAAACACCTTTCATGTTCTCTTCAAATCTGCAGCTGCTGAATCCATTTGCTGTTAGCCACAATATGACATTTTGATTTTCAAATTATAGTTTAATGATAGTAATTAGAAAAAAAATCTCTTAATGGTGTGCATATTTTCCATTTTTAAATTGCACCTATAAACCATCTTCAGATATACACAAAGTTTAGGGATATAGTAAATATTATTTTGACTTGCAAATGTAATTACTGAACCTGAAAGCAAGTTACAAAAAAAGGAATAAAGCGAGAAATTTCACAACATTTCTTTTGCTGAGTATTTGCATCATATAATAAGAATATATGTAAATCTATGAATCTCGTTTGAATCTTTAGAAATTTAAATATGGTATCCTACTAGATATATACACTGCTTTTAGAGTAAAAAAAAATTCAACTCTGTCAAGTCAAATTACAGAGGCTTTGCATTGCAGAAGAAAACCAGAGGTGACTTCAAATCCTCTTGCTTCTTGTACATCATCAGAAGTGCTCTTTAATAAATGTGCTTAGAGAGAACATTTGTAAACTCAGTGTGGAAGTTAGCATGTTCTAGTGTCAAGGAAAGCAATCTGGCCAGTAAAGTTCTGTTACCTGCTTGAAGAGGAAAGCAGCAACTACCTTAACAATCTTTGTACAAAGTCTAAGGGATATTGAACATCTTAAACTTATACCAACCTTTGTGCATATGAGAGTTTTTCTTGAATTTAAAATAATTGACATGATAAGGTGCATTCTTTTACACTCCTTCTCCAAAGTCACATTACCTCAGAGAGTTCTGTACTTAAAGCTTTTAGGTTTTATTGTTTTGATTGCTGATGAAATTTGAAGTAACTGAATGCTTGTGTTAGATAATCTACTGTGCAGTGTTAGCAAAGAAGAGTGACTGCCATCAGAAAATGTACCTTAAGAATAACCAGACACAAGTATATTTTTTCAGGAAAGAAAGTAATCAGTCATTAAAAAAATAATTTCTAAGTATGAAGAGCTATTGAGATTACGAGACACTTAGTAGGGGCCCTACCATCCTGTACCATCACACAGAAAATGGGAACACTTAATGTGTACTTTCTGGTATTTCTTACAGCCTCTCAGGTGATTAATGGAACACAGCAGACAAAAGCAACCACATTAGCACAAATTAAATACATGTAATAAATTCTTCTCTTCCTATTGTTGTCAACAAACTGCTATTACTCTCAGGACTGCAGAGAACATGTAAATTGTTATAGCATCAGTCAGAGAGTGACATTTGGCTACATTTTGGAATGTCACAGCAACTTGTAACACTTGTACAGCCCTTGGGCAGGTTTCATATGACTTAAGTTCTGCCTAAGTCTCAAAAAAATATTTTCACTGGCTTGTCTCAAGGACCTTCAGATCCTGGAGGAATCTACTGTAAATCATTCTGACCATTTTGAGGTATACTACACCCTTAATATTTCAAGGATAAGTTACTATAAAGAATCATAGAATCAGTTATGTTGGAAAAGTCCTCTAAGACTATCAAGTCCAACTGTTAACCCAACACTGCTAAGTCTGCCACTAAACTGTGTCCCTAAGTGTCACATCTACAGGTCTTTTAAATCCCGCCAGGGATGGTGACACCGCCACTGCTGTGCACAGTCTGTTCCAGTGCTTGACAATCCTTTTGAGGAAGAAATTTTTCCCATTATCTAATCTAAACCTCTCCTCGGGAAACTTGAGGCCACATCCTCTCATCCTGTCTCTTGTTACCTGGGAAAAGAGATCAACCCCCACCCGGCTACAGCCTCCTTTCAGGGAGTTGTAGAGAGTGATAAGGTCGCCCCTGAGCCCTCTTTCTTCCTGGCTGAATACCTCCAGCTCCCTCAGCTGCTCATCAGACTTGTGCTCCAGTCCCTTCCCCAGCTCTGTTGCCCCTCTCTGGACACTCTCCAGCCCCTCAATGTCTTTCTTGCAGTGAGGGGCCCAGAACTGAACACAGGATTTGAGGTGTGACCTCATCAGTGCCCAGCACGGGGACAATCTGTGCCCTGGTCCTGCTGGCCACACGATTGCTGATACAGACCAGGTAACACTGACCTCCTTGACCCCCTGGGCACACACTGGGTCATATTCAGGCAGCTGTCAACCAACATCCCCAGGTCCTTTTCCACTTATATGGCATGTACTTTTGTATATTCTCAGTACAGGTGGATGTTAGAGTCACTGATGATCAGGCTGAAGTAGGATAAGATAGACTAGACTAGACTAGACTAGACTAGACTAGAACAGAACAGAGTAGAATAGAATAGAATAGAATAGAATAGAATAGAATAGAATAGAATAGAATAGAATAGAATAGAATATTTCCATTTCATGGGACCTACAACAGCCTTCTAGTTCAACTGCCTGACCACTTCAGGGGCCATAAAAAGTTAAAGCCCATTATTACAGATATTGTCCAAATGCCTCTTAGATACTGACAAATTTGGGGCATTGATCATTCTCTAGTGAGCCTGTTCCAGTGTTTGAACACCCTCTGGGTAGAGAAATTCCTACTTATGTCCATTCTCTGACTTCCTTTGTCCAGCTTTGAACCACTCCCACATGTCCTGTCAATGGAGCCCAGGGGGAAGAGCTCAGCATCTCTCTCCCCTTCCCCTCCTCAGGAAGCTGTTAGAGAGCAACCAGGTCACACCTCAGCCTCCGCTTCTCCAAACTACACAAATACAGAATTCTTAACTCCTCCTTATAAGACATACCTTCCAACTTAAAAGAGAATCATGTGGAACCAGGTCTTTAAAGAAAGAATAAAGTTAAATGCATACATTCCCACTAAATTCAATGTATTTTTATTTCAACAAAAAATGTATATGGCTGAAAGATTGCAGTATTCCTCTTTTGTTGCATCATAGAAGATGCAACATAAGAACATAGAAGATGTTGGAATACTTCACACAAAAATCTCAAAACAATTGAACATATTAGTCAGAGATTACAGCAGCTGAGAAAGGAAAATTTTTAAATCAAATCGAAGTCTGAAATGTTTAATGATGCGTGTGGGTCACCACAGACCAATGATAAATTAAGTGATGGAACTGGCATGATCCTTATTCCCAATCCCTAGCTGAAATCTGTGGTGACTATTACTCCTTCCTCTAAAAGAATATGCATATCTGCACATTGAATTAGACTCATACTGAGCACGGGGGATGATTTCTGTGTCAATTATAATCCTGTCTAGTATGCTTATGAAGCTTATTAATAGTAATAAGCATTGGAGGTACTTTCCCATATGACAAGAGAATCACAGGTTAAAAGAATGTGTTTATCTGGATCTTAAGCACTTATTTGAATAACTTCTGGGAGATCCAAGTAATTTCTTTACCTAAGATCCTGGCTCCAGAATTATATAATCTCTGCTACACCGTGTAATATAATTTAGTTCTTCTGTGCTGATTCATTTTCCTGGTTAATATTATTTCTTCTCTGCATTGTGATGATAGTTAAGGATTTATGAATGAGCCTTCTACTCTAGTAGACCTAATGCAAGGAATAGATAGCACCATCCCTGAATAGCTGCAAGGTAAATGAAGCAGGAGAGTTTGAACAAAGTAGAAATAGTAAAGTGCCTGAGGATTGGATCCATCCAAAGAAATAAACTGATTTTCGAAATTAAGATTCTGACACTGTTGAATGCTTCCACTGATTTCATTAAAGAGGGATTTCTGCATTTTGTTTTTAAGGGAAAATAAAATAATGATACAGGAAAATACAAGACAGCAAAGTGATGATTAAATCAAAACTGAAAAATAAAATTGAGGTAAAAAATTATATTATTGAACTCAGACATTTTTCATTTATACTAGGGGTTACTGTTATCTAGATTAAAACTAATGCATCATATAAAATTATAACATCAACATCAGACTATTTGGAAGAAGTACAATTATTTGTTGTGACTGTGGAAAAAAAATTGTCTTGTGTTAGTTTAGATTTTTTTTTTTGCACTGATATGCTTCAGCTTCTTCTGAGACTGCAGCAATAATTAATTAATGAACTCCACAGCCTTCATCTCTCCTCTAGGGCCAACTGCATGAAACTTTGCAGCAGAAGAATCTGGCAAATGAAATAGCAGCACTTCTTAAAATAGTTGCTAATAAATACAACTCATATGATGAGATATTCCTCTGTCAGCCTGGCTTTGCATTTCATCCTGTGTACAGTTCCTGATGTTTTTTGTTCAGGATTAGGCAGCCCCACACTGATATCTCTGTCAGCAGACCTGGCTGCTTTGAGAGATAAGTATGACAGAACTCATTCAGAGAGATTCCTGGAGGAGTTGGATGTCCACATTTGTGTTCTCTTTCAGAAGAAATGTGGATTCAGAGCAAAACTTTCCCTAAAGAGAGTCCTGAGAAGTCATCTTCATGATTCACCTAAAAATCCTAATATCTATGGGATTCTTTATATTACATTCTGTGGGTTTTAAATCGAGGATCTAAATGAAGCTGTTGGAAGTCTGTGACTAAGTCAGGCCTTAATAATATCCCTTAGAAAAATCTTTAGTTTCAAGAAATGCCAGGTATTCAAGATTATTTGTGCTTGATAGCTTTTGGCAAGCCAGG
This sequence comes from Platysteira castanea, assembly GCA_013397175.1. Classification (NCBI taxonomy): domain Eukaryota; kingdom Metazoa; phylum Chordata; class Aves; order Passeriformes; genus Platysteira; species Platysteira castanea. The sequence goes on along the minus strand of VYXC01009176.1, from coordinate 718,082 downwards.
TCTCTTCCATCCCTGGTTGGAATGAGTGAGGCTGCTAACAAAATGATCAAGATTCACTTCAGCACTAACCCAGTGATTTGCATTCATCTCCCTCCTTGGGCCAGATTGAAACTCTACAGTCCTTTCTGCACTGGAGATAGGTACAAGCTGCACTGCACCAAGAACAGAGCAAGTGACAGGACTTGTCTTTCTTACAAAGACAAGATGAAGAAAAAATGGCTCATAAGCCACAATGCAAGATCCTTGAGCATCTCATTTGCAGACACACAACTAAAGTTTAATTCAGAAGCCTATGTTGACTGCGACCATGCTCTTACAGATCCTTAGAAAATATGCAAAAAGGCTCTGGAACTATGAAAGGCATGGAGTATGTCTAAAATTTTGGTTTTCCCTAGCATTTTAGAGAATCACTGTGATGTTTTCCCCTATATAATTGGGCCTTTCAGCACTCTGAAAAGGACGTTCAAGATTCATCATGTCAGAGTGGAGATCAGACTGTACAGTCTGCTGGTTGGGACCTGTGCTCGAGGGAATGATTTAACAACATTATATAAAACACTAAAATGTTGAGCAAGGACACCTCCAATGATGAATTCCATAATCAGTTGGTTACAGAGTCAGGATTATTATTTTTTAAATTTTTCTTTTTTCACATTGAATCTTAAACTTTTATCTTCACAGAAGAACAGTTGTGCTAGGAATGGGGGAAGGTTGGCTTTGGAAACTCTCTAGTGACGTAAGACAGAAAAATTTTAATCCTCTCTGGGGAAAAAGGGATTCAAACCTTGGTCTACCACATCCCAGAGACATTTTCATTACCACATTTTTTACACGGAGGAAGAGCACAACAACCTTCTCTACTGCCTTTGACATCAGACAGGTGGTGTGTGTGTAGTACAAGTGCAAAATGTGTTCCAAGTAGAACAGTGTTTGGATGCTGGGTGGGGTGGGCTGCCTGGTAACTTTAACATAGAGTTATTGAGGCACTTCATGGGATGCAGAGAAACAGAAGCACAGTTAAGGGCAGGAAGGCTACACTTAGATAATCACAGACTCATCAAATGCAAGGTTGGAAAGGACCTCCAGGATCATCTGGTCCAGCCTTTCTTGGCAAAAGCACAGCCTAGACAAGATGGCCCAGCACTCTGTCCAGACAAACCCTAAAAGTGTCCAATGTCAGGGAATCCACCACTTCCCTGGAGAGATTATTCTCATTGCAAAAAATTTTCATCCTATGTTCAACCAGAATCTCTCCAAGAGTTACTTGTACCCATTACCCCTCACACTTTCTATATGACTCCATATAAAAAAGGAGTCTGATCTTTGTTGCCATCCTTTCAATACTAGAGGATGAAAATGTCTCCCTAAGCCTTCTTTTTTCAAGGCTGAACGCTCACGGTTCTCTCAGCCTTTCCCCATATGCCAGGCTTTCTCCTTCTTTGCTCCTCTTTGTGGCCTCTCTTTGGACTCTTTCTACCATCCCACATCTTTTTTGTACAGCAGGGACCAAACCTGATCACAGTATTCCAGGCCAGGCAAGTGCTGAGTGAATTGAGATAACAACTTCATGATCTCTGCTGGGCATGCCCTGATTGATGCAGCCCAGCCTCCTGCTGGCTTTCTCTGCCCCAGCTGCACACTGGTCACTCATACTGAACTTCTTGTCCACCACGGCCCCAAGATCCCTTCCCATAAAGCTACTTCACAGGCAGGCAGATCCCAGCCTGTGCTGAAATCCTGGATAATGTTTTCCCAGATGCAATACCTTACACTTGTCCTTGTTGAACTTCATGGGATTCTTTCTAGCTCACTCTTACAGACAATCCAGATCTTCCTGCAGGGTGGCTTCTCCTTTCCTTACTCAATTTGGAATCATGGACAGACTTTGTAATGGTACACTTGATTCCATCTTCCAGATCACTCATAAAGATATTAAGCGGCGTTGAGCCCAGTATCAATCCCTTGGGGACCCCACTTGTGACAGGTTGCCACTTTGAAAAGCAGCCATTTGCCACCACTCAGTGAGTGCTGCCTTTCAGCCCATTCCCCACACATGGCACTTCCCACTTGCCTGGACCATAACACGTCGTGTTAACATGATGTTAACAAAGTGCCTGCAGGAACGGAGTGCCAGGCAGGAGCTGAGTAAGGATTTTCAGGTTCAGAGTTTCCATCAACCCAAGCACTAATTTAAAAGCATAATTTCTTTTCTGTTTAGTAAATTTCACCTTTTGTGTGAAACACTCTAGTTTATCTCATGCATAGCCAGATATTCTGGAAATAAGGAAAAGGTAAGGAGAAGTTGTTCTACCCTCCATGTTCTCTGCCTTCTGGAAAAAGAAGAATCCCTTGAACAGATCTTATTTTGCCTCCTTCTCTTTCCTGCTCCAGTGATGTTATTGACAGTGTTGAGAAGTGCATTAAGAAGCTGAACTGGAGATGTTTATCCCCTTCATTCTTCTGTACAGACTAATAAGGATCATTCAAACATGATCTGCTGTTAACTGTGAGATGCAAGTGCAGTGATGCTCTCATATGTGATTATTTTGCATTAGATATTGCTGTTTTGGAGCATATGCCTCTTTCTAGGCCATGAAAAACAACAAAAAAGCAATAAACAAACCCTTGAAAGCAACCCACAGGTGTTCTGACAGCAGAAAAAATGTCACATCAAATCTAGCAAAGTAAATTTTACTGAGAAGAAGCACACTTAGTGTTGTAAGCTGAAACTCACTGATGAAAGCAGGTTTCATTCATGGTTTTGCCTGAGTTCCTACATATTGGAGACAATTAATCATCAGATTGTAAATATACTTAGTGCATTTGCCCTACTTAGCACAACAATGATGCAGCTGCTTCAGAGGAAAGTGTATCCAATGCTAATCTAATTATGCTGTGACCCACTGATACTGGTCAGGTGATATTACAGGATATAAAAGGAAAGCAGTTCGTAATCCAGTCTAAAATCACACACTCAAGTTATAAGTCACCCACAAAAGACTATGGTAGAAAAACACATAGCAAATAATGCTACAAAAGCAAACATGGGAATAAAGATGGAATGCTTTGATTCTGCTTCTCAAATGGTAACTAACTTTGAAATGCCCTTATATTTCACATATTGAATAGATTTTCCACAAGCATTTAGCAGAAATTTTGAAGACATAAGCGTGTTTTGCGTATACTCATATACTGATATCTGTGATCAGATTTTGGAAAACATGTAGCTGAAATACGCACGCAAAAGCTGTCAGTTTCCACTGTACAATTACACAGATTTATCTCTGTAGGGCTCCTTGTGACTTCATGAATTCTGCCTTTCCCTCTATTAATAACCCTGAGAGTGGGTCAGGGGAAAAAATATGCAGGGAAAAAATTAATTCACAGAATTTCCTAGGCTTGAAAAGACAGAGGGAAAAGAATGATCATACCCAGTTTTAGTATTACCCACTTCAAAGTTACTTCTAAATGCATTTTTAAAGTTTTATTTAATATGCATAATTTAGAACTTGGTTCTTCAAGGTATCCCTTATATACGTGATTTAGCAATGAGAGTAGTCTTACTGACTGTGGTGGAATTTGCTCATATGAATGAAGAGTGCAAAGGCAGAGGATTAAAATCCAGTGTATGTGTGTATCTTAAATAATTTCAAGCCTGTCAAAATTCATATCTATATTATCACCTGCCTATGTTACATAACACAAAGGAGCTCTGAGTTGTTTGTTCTTCCCCCTATGCCTGAAACACATATGTGGTCTTTGAAATTTTGGATTGCATACATTATTACCCAGGTAAAAGTAAGAATGAATGCAATACAAATAAAACTTTGATTCTGGGGAATGTCAGAGGCAAACAATACCCCCAACATGGTATCTGGCCAGGCACACAAATCCATGCACTGCACTTGTTTACCAGTAAGATCTTTTATTTTTCATTTGCTTCCTGACCCAATCTGAAGTCAGTATTGGTGCAGCCTTCACCTACGTCATGGTATCAGTCCCTTTTTCATGATTCTCCTTGAGCTGACCCACAAAACATTCCTCAGCATTTTGGGTTGGAGCCAGTTGGGTTTAAGAGTGGTCATATCCCCCCAGAAACACTCAGCACTTGGCATGACTGAAATTAGTGAGTCTATGTTTGCTTTTTGTTCTTGTTACTTTAAGAAAATCTAGTTTCAAGCCTTTCTTCTTCGCCTTTTTCTAGGACACTTGTCCAAATTAATTTTGAGATGCAAGGGAAGAACAATCAGATGACATCTTAAGTGTTACTGCAAGAAAAAGAGGGTGAACAGAGAGCATTTTTTGTATTCATGATAATGCATGAAAACTACAACAAACAGTGAACCAGGCAGTAGTACTGCATGCTTGTGTGCAGCATTACTAATGGTTTGAACTGCTTGTGAACAAACTTATCAATGAAAACTAAGCTTAATTAAGAGGTTAGGGGTAAGCACATCGAAGCACTTGATTTTCCTCTTGTGTAACTGTTGCAACTTTATGAGTTTAGATAGATTTATGGCTGGCTTATGCCTGCATGACTGAGAAGAGGATCATGACCATTTTGCCCATGGATGCTTCTGGGTACAGTACGAAATTGACTTCAGGGTAGACATTTTTTTTCTGTTCAGAACTGAATTCAGTATTTTCCCTGCATGAAATCCTGATTTCAAAAAAATCAGTGGAAAACCCATTATTTGTACCATGGTCGGAGTTTTACCATCTGCTTTTTCTTTCATTGTATATTTTAACTCCAGATTTTAGTCTGGTGTAAGCATCTGTCTGCATCCTGAGGCAGAGCAAGATGCTCACAGACACTGCTAATCAAATAGTTCATTTAGTCTTGTAAGGTTTCTTTGAAGGAAAGGTGATGTATTTTACCTGACAAAGTAAGTCATGTGATAAAAGAGAATGTTTTGTCTGCAGGAGGAAGAGATCTTTGTTGGCCCAAAGATTTCCTACATAACCTTGACGACACAGTAATTTAAATTCTCTGTGTTCACCTGTGAAGCAATAGCTACATATGCTTCATCAGCCGCAAAAGCCCTCATTCACTAACGCTCGAGAGGCCTCAGCAATCCTCTGCAAAAACTAAGAAAATGGTGCAACACTAGAAAGTGCCAAAGTAGGACTGTGCCTCACCCGGGCACCAGGTCCGGCTCCCCGGAGCCCCGGCGCCGAGCCCCGGCCCGCCCTGCAAGGGGGAGCGCGGGAGGGTGCGGGGCTGTGGAGTGGGGGCCGTGGGGTCGGGGCCGTGGGGTCGGGGCCGTGG